>JAQIWT010000225.1:0-27320 GCA_034696485.1 Isohypsibius dastychi | reverse complement strand
GAAGGGTTCCCCCCCCCCCCTTCCGGTGGAACACCTAACAATCCGAAGGGTTGGACAGTTTGAGTTTTGAGTGTACCAGCCTAGGAGTTGGAACTCCAGAGTGAATTTTTTGATCTCTGGAGATTTCTGCGCGTAGCGCGGAACACGCAGCTAGTCGCCGTTTATGTGTCAACCAACACTCTGCAGGAGATGAAAACTTCTCGTTCAAATATTTTACTTCTGAGCATGGCTTTCGGAGTGCAAGAATGAATATTTGGCAGGAATTCGTCGACGAAATTCGAGAGCTTGGCATATCTCGCCAGACAAAGTTGGTTTCAGGTCAGGCTGTGATTGGAAAGATACACCAAAAGCCAAAACCAGCTTGCTCACAGTGGTGCCTCATGCACAGTTTTCAGTGAGGGTCAGGTCAAGTGTCGATAATTGATTTCGAAATTCGAGTTTTGGGTGGAGACCGTTCGCTTGTGAGTCAGCAGCTGCCAGTAATACACGGAAGTCCCATGTAAAGGTCACAATCCAATGATCCAGAGGGCGTTCGCATCGAACCATCCTCAGACACTACCAGATTCACATTACTTACCAATCAACGTCAATCTTGGAGCTGATAGAAAGTTTTCGAGCTTGAGTAATCTCTCTGGGGCTGCAGTTCGCCGGAGCTGGCTGGTTCCAGATGAAAACGAAAGATTTCCGGATTTTTTAAGGCTTTTTTTAAGGCGGGATATTCCAGTCGAGCCGCGTTTGATTATTCCTTTGGTAGTTGCCAATATGATTCCACCTGCGGTGTGCGATGTGATCTTGCTGAAAGACTTGCGGAAAGAAATCGTGAGCATGATTGAGGCTGATGACTCGGACATAAAGGGGGAATAAACTGAAAATCCTAAACTTGTGCATTTTTCGAAGATCGCGCTATGGATGATTTTCTGTTTCTGTGACAGATTTTTTTGTAAACTTACTACCTTGACCTTGTTTGATCGAATATGGTTTCCTGATTCGTTGATCATGTAGTGATGGTCAGAAATTTGGGTAGAACTGTAGAAAAAGTCCCATTTTGGAATTGGTCAAGTTCAGCAATCACGTAATCATGTTCTTTGTCCGGTTAGCTCATCAAGCCGATTGATGATATCTTACTGACTCAAGGAAACTTTGTCGTCTCCTGGCATCAACTTGAAATCTACACACGGTCAGCGCTGATAAAACGCGGGCTCTTGTGTCAACCTTGACAGAATTTCTGTGATCAGAAACTGTTGAATGAAGCTCTATGCTATGCTAGCTGTCGTTTCAGTAGCGCTGCATGCGGCAACATACGGGAGGAATTCTGAAGTTTCTCACAGCTGGATTTGGATAAGTGAAGAATATACCACGAACGAATACGGCACAAAATGGCTGAATAATACCAACCAGAAAAGCCTGTGACGGACAAGACTTACGAAGCACATCCGAATTTACAAAGAACGAAAAGCCTGAAGTATCTATCAAGCCAACAACACAACCATCTGAAGTCACATCCACAAAACTGTTGAGCATGTACAGCCTCAAAAATAGATGGCCCAGTTGGAGGTTTACCAACGTGAACAGCCTGAAACCACGGAAGAGGAGAGTCACGAGAACATTCTCGATGTTCGGAGACGTCGAACCATCAAGGATACTTTATTGCTTGAAGAGATGCAGCTGGGAAACATTTCAGAGCTTACCAATAAAGCGACACTACGTGCAGAAATGCCTCACACTGATCACTTACTTCGAAAAGCCTGTTGAAGAGCTTCGACCAGCCCGCGAAAAGCGCGTGAGGAAAAGGTCGCTGAAGATGTTATTATGGAAATTCAGATCTCCCCCATTGGGCCTGAATACCCTACCCGGCCCTGACACTGGTTTCCGAACTGAACAAACAGCCCACACGAACACCATTACATGCAAGCAGTCTTCCGACCTGTTTTTGAAACTGGAATCATATCATTCCTTTTGCGACGGACACCGAATATGTCCCAACAGAAGAATCAGTTGAAGCACCTGAAGTAGGGCCTCATCCAGAAAAAGGTACAATCAGGGAGTTCGCTCCAGAGATTGTGCCTTATGAACTCACCGGAACACAACTAGCAGAATCCGCTTCGTTGGTCTCCTCACATGTTGCAGAATCGAAAAGTGAACCACTAGATCGACGTTGAGGAAAAGCCGGACGAGGTTAACGGAATTTCGATCAAACGAGATCTTGGGGAGTCGCAGCCATCAATAATCGCTGAAGAGGAGTCCGTTATTGGAGAACTACGGGATGACACCACGATCACGGAAATGATTACTGCTATTCAAGATGGCAATGTTGGGTCGCTTTTAAAAATGGTGTTGTTTGGGGTAGACGGTGAATGTTGTTGCAAACCTGATACCGGCAGACGCTTTCGCGAAACCTCCGGCTGAATTTCACAGTCAGCAACTGGAGGAAGTGGCACCACCCAAATATGGCAACGTTGCCTCAGTTCTCAGCACAAGAAGAATCTGTAGAGTCCCAGATTGTCACGGGTTTAGATGTCATCCAACAAGACATTAAGAAAGAGGTTGATACACTGACCGACTGTTGTCACAGAGGTGCAGCCTGAAAACGGAGGTTGAGAGATCCACCAATTGAGAGACCTTCCAATAGATCAAATCCACGGATTTGATCTATTGGAAGAGCATTGAAACCTCAAATTGAATTCTAAAAATCTTCATAAAATCAATAAATTCCAAAAATCATGTCTCTCCGTAACTTTTCAGAAATACAAGGTCACATTCTGGTAGTAGGTCACCTTTTTACGCTATGCAAACAACCTAGGAATACACTGTTATTGCACGTTGAACACAACTGTTGTTTTCAGTGAAATATGCGAGTCTCGAAAAAGAAGCAAGACGCACCGGCACTATTTTTGTGGCCTCATTTTGAATTAGGAAACGTTAACTTCTTCCCCCTTTGTACTTGTTTAGATGATTATCGAGTGGAAATGATTTCCATCTCCTGAAGTTGTCCAGAAAGACCGGTCGACCAACAGACTGGTTCTGAGATCAACTCGGCCGCTCACTCGGCCGGATCACTCACTCACTCGGCCGGATTGTTACCGACCTTCATGGAGTTATGGAGTTTCTAATCCGATTCTCACGTAATTAATTACCTTTGATTCAGTTTAGAAAAAAAAGAAGATCATTTGCTCGTCATGCAGGGTCGGAAAAAACAGGATCGAGCACATGTTGTGTTGAACATTGTGCACATGTGCACACTGGAAATTGCAGGTTCCTTTTCTTTACGAGAATATGAAAAAGTTGCGTACGTTCATGTGAATTTGGCTGTACTGAACATATACGCCAGCTTTAACATCTAACCGTTTTACTACGGATCTTATTTTTAGTACCGTACAGCGAAATGTCGCCACCACGATTTTACCGTACGCCGTTGTGATGCGCAGCTTTGACAACTTTCGTTGCCACTTCACTTTTGCAAGTCCGATTTCTGAGGAATACTTCAAAGTTTTGGCGATCTATCGAACTTTGCTATCCCGATATGAAAACCCCTCCATCCACCATCCCCTTCGTTTCAGGAAACGAAGGGGATGCTGGATGACAGCTGCCTTCGCGCATAGGTGCTTTGGAACTCCCGTTTACGGATTATCTTTCTTTTATTCTTTCTCATAATCTTGGCCAAAATGGCAGCCTCTCCGTGTTCCATGTTTTGGTATCGCATGGACAAAAAACAGAAACAATCACGAGTGAAAAATGGCAGAATTGACAATTTGTCAGAAGAATCAAAGAAATCAGGAGAAAGAAATCAGAAGAAAGAAATCAGGCCGCAGGAGACAGAAAGACGGGAAACTACACGCGGCATCGTTTCGTTTCCCGCTCTCAAAAATTGTACCTTTCTGTAACTTTACGGAACGAAAAGGATGATTTTTCATCTGCCAACTTTGCGAGTGCAGTAAGCAATCGAACAACAGCTGGCTCTTCCTGTTTGAAATGGGTTTTCCCCAAACACTCCACAAAATTGAAATGCTCCTGTTGTTTTGTATTTTTACGGAAAATGTGACTATTAGATGATTATTAGACGAATCAAAAATTCTTCTTCGGTACAGTTACGCAAAACCATGATTACTGCAATTATCAGATGTAATAATGATTAAAACGATGATAATGATAATAATGATGATAATGATAATGATTTTGACGTCATTCCTTGATAATGGTAATGGACTGTATCACAAAAAGCGGATTATCAAACAAATCGAATAAACTTGTCTTTGAACAATTCAATAATTCTGAATAATTTCGAATAATTTGTCGTAAACTTCTCAGCCCTGCCGATCAAACTGCCCTGCAGAACAATGATGGGATGAACAGCTGCTTATATTACATATTTCACGTCTGAAAGTAGACGAAATAATTTTATATCTCCATAACTTTACGGAATCGTTTCCGGAAGATCACGATAATGCTGTAAACTTCAAAGTCGTTCGAGTCACTCACACAATGACAAGATCAGTGAGTCTGCGGTTGTTGTAGCGTATACCATGCTTTGTAAAGCATCCAGATGAGTGGTCATTTCCGTAACATAACGTAACGCATTCCGTAAGTTTACGGTTTTAAAATAACGTCCACATTGAAAAAGGACATATGCGGAGGGGAATAAGGGGAATAGTTACCTTAACCTGCACCATACACTGACCGAACAACCGTAAAACAAATTTTTCATTTGTGCACCTTTGACTTTGTGGTACGAGCTAGCGAAACTCAAACGGTCTCCGGTCTCAAGGGTGTCAGACTTGAGGATCTGTTCGGACCTCTAACAATGCGAAAAATCTTCACAAAGTTAAATAATGAATAACGAGTAACGAATGTTTTGAGCTATTCCAACCACCGAAAAAATATTCTGGTTACCGAATATGGTAAAAAAGCAACTTCCAGTCCGTTAAAAGTGCCGGGCTTAAGTGGTTGTTTTGACCAAAACAAACATCTTGCTGGCCCCCACGATTTTAATAATGTTTGACAACTTATTTTGGAGTTGTTTTAACCAACCAGGTAACATTTTGGTAAGTCAGAAAAAAACTGTTTTTCGGTCAGCTAAAAGTGCCGAGCTTAGGAAATATTTTTGTGGAAAATAAACATTTCATTGGACCGGTGCCGGGTTTATCGAAACTTTCTTATCCAAACAGTTAGACCATGGGAAGACCAGTTTATTGATGTTAGTAATATTTCGAGCTATTTTGAACGAATAAAAAATTATTTCTTATTGAAAACATGGTAGAAAATTCCGATTAGCGGGACGTCAAAAGCCGGATTTTAACGAATATTTCTACCGAAAATTGACAGTTTGCTGACCCACCGGTTTACAAATCTTATATTTAATGAAAGTTATCAGGCATCTCGGAAACTTGTAGTTCGGAAAATTGAAATCTCTTTCAAAATCAATTTGTTATTTGGGAGTTTAGTTTGTGTTATATGAAATAATCCAGGGTCACAGGTTTCTCCAGTGGATGTAGTGGCCTGAATATCGCACCAAACTCCAAGGTTCATACGTAATTTTCCAAAACTATTGTCGATTACTCGCTTTTACGTGTTTTCGGCATAGGAAGGATGCTTTCATTTCCTACGGCTCCTTCGTAAACCGTTCAACATGTCCTTCAAAACTGTGCAGGGCAAATAAACAGACAATATCTACCAAAAAACGCTAGGTTACATTGAATCATCTCGATTATATCGATTGGATAGTTATGGGTTCATTGGAACTGGAACCAAAAGAAAATTGAATGAATATGAGGGATATGAATATGAATGAATGAAAAATGAGGCAAAAAATGAAACAACAACCGCTGCCAACAATCTGAATTTAGAAGATATCGCAATCATCTACGATGTTATTCACTGTCCCATCAGTTGCTATCCTGATGAATTTTCTGAAAAAGAGAAAACAAAGTTGAATAGGGAATCAGGAAAAGGGGGAATAAGCGATGAGAATTAACTGAACGGAAATAGACTTACGAAGCTGGGTATTGTGAAGCTCGCTTTCCAACCCGAAAAGCGCTCCGATATACGAGCATACGATCGGCTGCTTTGCAGTCTGCTTTTGAACGAAAAATTTGGATGACAGTCCACCATGTTGGTCAGGATGTTCGAAGTCTCCTCGTAATGCTCCATTCCCAGCGCAGCGATTTCAGTGAGAATGTCAACACGGCCATTCACCTCCTTAGCTTCCTTCTGCATGGCGGCAATCACGACATCTTTCTCCGCATTCTCCTTCTCCAAAACGGTTACACGATTCTGGATTTCTTTGACCTGTTGCTGTAACTCGCGAAGATCCCGACTGAGCTGGGCATTTTGCTCCATTGCTTCCCGTCGAGCTCAGCACGCTAAACTCCTTCGCTCAGGATAGCCGTCTTTTGAAACTTTTTTCGAAACGGGAATTTTTCGAGTAGGAAGTAGAAAACGTTCGTACAGAGAGTTCGTTAGTGGAAAGCGGAATAGAATAGCATTTCCGTATCAGGCGATCAGCGGGAAGAGTTTTCAAAAAGTGATGCAATAATGATGATTTGATAAGAGAGCGGAAAGTGAATGAGCTTGTGCCGCAGCTCTTTTGCACCGCATTGCTCTTGTCTGGGCGTTCTCGCTCTCACTCCTGTCATATCCTCAGAATAGACAGGAACAACCTTTCGCCCTCTATTTCGCAACCTGTTGCCACACGGTCTTTTTTAACCATATCAGAATCAGCATTCTTTCCAGCTGCCATTAGTCTTGTAAAATTGTCCATGAATTTACACCAAAAGAAAATGAATTCTTCGATTCTTTTTGTGCTGTGGATCATGGGAATGATTCAGGCTGCTCCAATTGGATTTGGTGTGCGACCTGATTCCGAAATCTACGGCGGTAAGAAAGATGTTATTTATTATTATGCTTCAAATTTTGAAAAGCGTTCAGGCTGTAATATGCTGTGTTTGGTTTTGCAGGCAAACAACCGGCTCTCCCGCATTTCGATTCGGGGACTCTCAGCTCACCGACGATTTCGTTTGGACCGGAAGACAATTCCACAGGACTGTTTGCCACGGGTAATTATTAGCCTGTTAGTGTTTTACGTCTTATGAGGTTTATTCGATTTGGGAGCAGTTGTTAAGGTTCTCCCATCCTTGTTCTAGCTTATGTTTATGTATCCTCGATTTCGCAGAATTTTCCATATTCGATTGTGAAACTTCTATTTTCAGAGACTGATGGCAAAGGAACTGACAATGTTACTACTCCGGATGATGTTAGAAGCAATTTCACGGCGCCCTATTTATATAACGGTGAGCAAAATCTGCTTTATGAAAGTGTTTTCGCTTAACCTCCGCTGATTCATTACCGTTAATGACGAAATATTCTTGGACTCAGTTGTAGCTCTTGAGGGAAATGGGTTGACCTTTACGGAAAACCATTGAAGCTGTTTTTCTTTTCACAGGCACAGCTTGGTGGGATGTGACTTCCAGATTCGAAGATTCTTTTGCTGGCGTCCGGGGATACATGGTGGCATTGGGCAGAAAGTTTGATGGGTTGGAGCTGAGATCGGAGATTTCTGTTGGAGGTAAACTCTTGCAGTCGGTAGGTTTGATGGTGTTTTTTACACTAGCTTCTTTCTAGAATATATCGGCATCAGATCCAGACGACCTGTTCGAGTGTTGGTGATCGTTTTGGGTTGTGTTGGAGGCTTGTCAGCCGGAGTAATAGCAGTTTCTTCAATTATCTTCTGGGTCCGACATTCGCGGAAAGCGCACGCGGTGAGTTCTTTTCTAAATTCGGTTTGGATTAGTGTTTTTTGTTTGACGTTGATATCTTCAACGGAGTACCTTTTTGCTTTGTGGAGACTGAATGTTCCGATAATTTGAACAAGTTCGATTTTTTTTCCAGTTTGTTTTTCTTATCGGGCCGAGACAAATAGTTTTTGTTTACCATGCGAACTTGGCATGATTCGGATATTGAGCGAAAAGGTTTTTCATGATAAAACTCTGCGAGTTGTAGTATTCCAAAATATGGATATACAAGTTCTGTTTGGTTTTCTTCCAGGAGCGGTTGATCACCATTATTCATCCACGTCGGGAGAATCAACTTGAGCCAAAAACATCAAAACTCCACATCGATTGGCTCTCTGTTCGCGGACGTATCGGCGAAGGTACTCTGGGCCCGATGAACCTGGGACATTACGTGATGGTCGCGAAAAAATATTTCGTCGGTGTGAAGCATGCCAAAGGTAATATTCTCCTCTTAAACTTGTTCGTTGCATCATTTTTTGTGCGCAGTTTATTAAACGGTGTATTGGTTACAGGTGGCGTTCGAGGAGCTCAAATCCGGAACGAAATCAGCGTGTTATCGCGTGTGGGGGATCACCGAAATATCCTTCGAATGGCCGGTTTCTACGAGGGCAGACGATCGGTTATTCTGCTTTTGGACCGCTGTGGATTAGGAGATCTCAAGTCGCTTATTCCAACCCGTGTTCATACCAGCCGGAAGTCGTTCCTCACATTTTCCGCTCAGCTCAGCCTGCAAATTGCCATCGGAATGAAGTAACTCAGTGACAGCCTCTTGATCGTCCATCGGGATCTTTGCGCGCGACATATAATGGTCGACTACGTTGGTGAATATACGGCCAAAATCACGGAATTCGGATCAGCACTGATGTGTGTGACTGGTGATTTCGTCTCAGTTTCCAAGGAAGACCTCAACTGGCGGATTCTTCCTGTGGAAGCCATTTCTTCTGCCACATTTTCCGCAAAGACTGATATCTGGTCCTTCGGTCTGTTGATGTACGAAATATTCAGCGGAGGGATCTCGCCATTTGTGGATGTTGATGGGCGGATGGAATTGATTTAGAAAATATTCAGTGGCAGTGGCGTCATCCCAACGATGGGAACTCCGGCGGAAATGTGAGTTTTCAGTTTTCTTTCAGTTTTCAGTTCTGATTTATGGGCTGCCAAAAATGTTCCATTTCATAACGTTTTGATTTTCTATTTTGAGTCATTGGATTATCAGCCTTTGCTGTATACCTACTCCTCGTCATCGTCCAAACTACGACCAAATCATTCAGGGCATTGAGAAATTGCTGACCCGGTTGGACTCTGCTGTGGAGAATGATGATCTGATTGGGAAAGCTGGATGGAGCACGAGCAATAATCTGGAAACTGTCGATGAATGTGGCGGTTGTGGGGTCTCTGGTTTAACGCTGTATCGGAATTGTTCGGTTAATGCCGGAAACTGATCGTTTTTGCTCGTCGAAGTTTTTCTTGATTTTTTGTTAAACCAGCTTTGATTTGAATACGCTGCGTATGTTATTGCTGTATCAGCCGTGTCGATTCATATCTTTTCGCCAAATAATAAAAAATCATTTTTCATTACCGAGAACCTGGTTGTGGCGAACATCATCCCGATAATTATTTTTAATGGGACTGTGTTTCGATGACAAAGAAAAGATCGAGAAATGAGCGGAAAACAAGGTTTGGTTTCAAAACTTTGAAGTTCGAAAATTAACCGGAAGAGGTTGCCGACGAAGTTGGTATTTGAGTCGGTTAAGCCGATCATAATTGCAGATGGTTTTTTGCAGAGAGTGATGAAATCAAACAACATTTCTGTAAAGTATCGGAATCCAATAATTCATTACGTAAAGTAACGGTAGCACAATTGTTTCCGTAAGGTTACAGAAATAAACAAAATATTTACTTTTCGTTAAGTCACTGTGATTTCTGAAATGTTACGACGTGATGTCACGTCAGATGTTTTTGTTTGAGTTGTTCACCTTGTAGTATGATCACATCAGCCTTACATCGCCGGAAAACTGTGTGATGCCTTCTGAAGGCGCTAACGAGCTTCTTCAAGATTATTCAATTTGTTTAATATTCCACTTATTAAATTCATCACAATTTCTACAAAAATTTTCTCAACAGTTCCAAAAAATCAAAGAATAAGTTTCTATGACTAAGCTCTTCAAATTTGATAAATCATCAGCTTTGCAAATGGAGAGCACAGTCCGCTGCTGATGAAAGGTTGACACGTTCATATATCAGAAGATTATAATCATGACTTTTGTAACTTCACGGAAATATGAAAATTCCAGTGCAAATAACAGCATGCCGTCCATGATATCTGAACCCGTTGAAATTCCATGAAAAATTATTCAAACAAAATTCATGAAATCAAGAAATCTCAGAAATCATGACACTCCTTAACTTCACGGTAGCCAAAGGCAGAATGCACTCGGAAGAAGGCTTATCCATTTTTATTCCCAAGAAAATCAAAGAACAACTACCATTCGTCTTCAGTGATTAAAAAAGTTTACGGAAAGCAAAACAATTCCATTTATTTTTAATTTACCGGGAAAAACAGAGTAGGTTGACGATGAAAATTTACCTTATTTACATGCGGTGGTGGTGACCCTAAAATTCTCCATTGAATCAAGATATTTTGAAAAATCTGGCCTTTCGGAAGGCCAGCTCTTTAAAATTTACTGGAGAAATACTGTGATGTCGATTGAAGACTTGTTTCTTACAATTCAGGTTTTCTGGCCATTTAACACTTGAGTTCTGTGGGCTTATAATGTTACTTGGAAGCAACACCTCAATTCATTTGAAAACCCACTTTCTCTGATGAAGTCCCTCACAATTTCGAAGGGATGAACCCAGAAACTTCATTAAATCAAACAGTTTGAGAAATTTTGACATTGCGTAACTTCACGATAGTGCATACAAAAGGTCACCCCAAAAGTGAAACTTTCAAAACCATTTCCGTAACTTCACGGTCTCCCAACTTCCGATTTCCGAAAACTTTATACCCAAAAGCAGAGCTTATCCAACACAAGAAGTGAATGCAGTCTAGATTATAACAGTCAGGAAAATTCATTCATCTTCCCAAAACACGTAAGTAAAGGACTTTATTCGCAGCCTCTCGCATAAACATGAAGACCTCAATCCATATTGGCTTCCCCGATCACACAAAAACGACGAAAATTGATAACGAAGAGAAGTCCAATCAGGAAATACATGTTTTTGTGTTAAGAAAAATGTTTATCTGAGGATTAATATAATTTAAGAGCTTTCGTGAAGTTATGGGAAGTGATTTTTTACTGGAGGTTATCCTTTTGGTGAGCGAAATCGGTCACTTTTTGAAATATGTACTAGGCTAGTCATTGCCATTGCGAGATGGAGAGTTCCACAGGTTCTGAAACATGGCCGAATATTCCCGACTTCAGAAATATCCAGATATATGTCCAGCTCAGTCCGAACTGAACTTCCCAACGGTTTGGATGTTCCAGCTACTTCCGGTTGGCCGGTGATCGAATACGTGGCAGCAATTTCGTCTGGATGACCGACTTCCGGTTGGACAACTTCCGTGATTTTCTTCAAGTTCTTTGGATATTCTGGGTGAAGAAAGTCGAAATTCGGTTTCACCCCGTCCGGAAGTTTCGTTTTTATCAGGTTAACTTTCACAATAATGGGCTTCGGTTGGACTGGAGGAGCTTGAACAAACACAAGACCATCTGGTACAATCTCTCATGGACAAATGAATGGAAACGGAAATAATAAATAATGAAGCACTCTCAAACGATCTTCACTGCTGTAACACATCTGAAAAACAAGAACCTGTTCTACTTACGAGGAGCTGGTGTCGGGGCATCGGGAACTTCCGGAGGAGGCTCAGAATATCGAGGAACAGACTATGGATCCGCCGTTGAATCTGCAAAAGAAAAACAACCCCTACCTAAACAATAGTTAAGAATTTTCAGAATTCTTCATACCATCGATGTCTAGGGGACGAACTGTGTGAGGATTCGCTGGGTTCTGAAGAACTTCGAAGTCAAGTCCATCACAGAAAAAGCCATCATATCCAATGAACATTGCTTCAATTCCCAGCTCATTTTCGGAGTCGATATGGTTGTCGAAAACATCCAAGTTGTTCATCCTCTCCCCCAGTTTATTGATCACCAGGGCCAACAGTTGAGCGATTCAGTTTAAAATAAACTGCTACCCATTGTTGATCGAGAATCCAGAATTAGAGAACTGGAACTCAACTCACAGTCAAATATGGCGAAAATAAACGACAGCAGATTCAATCAAATCGAAATAATGTCATGACTGTACTGCCACCACAAGCTGCACCGCATGGTAAACTCTATGAGCACGCGTTCCGTTCACGCAGTGTGCCCGCGTATATCATTGAAAAAGAAGTGATGATGTTTTCGTAAAGTAACGGAGACATAAATTTCTAGACATAATATTTCTGCAATTTCACGGAAATTCACTGACGGAAATGTTGACCATGAATATGATCAATATTGAGATTATAAGATTGTATTCTATTTTAAGATTGTTCTAGAATTTGTAGGATTACAAGTTAACATCAGATATAAGATTTTTCAACTTTCTTGATTATATTTAGGATAATAATTATTATAATAAGAATATCGCACTTCAAGAGAAGTCATAGTCAAAGGTCTCTCGCCAGAGTTCACAATATTCAAAATGCAAAATGCAACGACAGAATACAAAAATAGACTCATGATCTTGATCTTCTTCATTCGCTTCATTGTAGTTTTCGTTCTTCATTGTGGTTTTCGTTGTCTGTGCGTGATACCCTCGATCCAAGATCATAGGATTTATACGAGTACGCTCTTCCTGAATAAAACCCGATTTAACAACATCCGATTCAAAAAGGAATAGCTGTGGAGCACACGTACGTCTCCGCCAATATTTATCGTACACCCCTCATAGACTTAACATGCTCCATTATATGAGGGGGTGTACGATAAATATTGGCGGAGACGTAGAGTGAGAAAGAGAGCGAGAGAGTAAAAGAGAGAGAGAGACAAAGAGTGAGCGTGGGCAAGAGGTGGCCTGACTGAGAGAGAGAACGAAGGACGGAGGCAGAACGATTCCGTATGTTTACGTATTGCTCATTTCGGATTTATTCGTTCAGTTGAACAGCGATCTAGCAGAGAGTAACGATCTATTGTTCGTTTTCTGGAAAATGCCTCGCGCGCGAAAACCTTTGCCAGCGGCAAAGGAACCTTTGCCAGCGGAACAGCCGGAAGAAACGGAGGAAGACCTGACTCCCATTCACCGAGCAGATATTCCGAAGATCCACGAGACCGTTTACAGTCGGGACTATTTGAGGAACCTTATTTTGCACATTCAAGAAGAAGGAAGACAGAAATGCCAGACAAGGGGCGAACTTCTGGAGCTTCTGGTTTCATCTGATGTTGGACCTCATGGAGCAGCATCCCCCGAGTCTCGGAGGAAGGAATGCTCTGAAAAACTCGTCGACGAAATGATAAAATTGGGAGAACTTGATGCAACGCTGAAAGCAACCTTGAAGCCTGCGGATGAACAAGCTATGGAATTATCAGACCGTGAGTGTTGCTGCTTTTGCTTTCTCCCCTTTCTTTCCCATTTTCATCCCCATTCTCCGCGATACGTTTTTCATTTGAGATTTTGGTCACGTTGTAAAACTTCGAATCTGCTATAATTTTTCACAGACCGGGACAGCTGCTTTGACAGCATATGAGTGGCCTTTCTCTGATGGCATACTGCATTTTTCATGCCAATTTGAAGATAACTGGAAATTTATCGAAGTCTGTAAACTCACGGAAGCACTCGAACCATAAGTCAAATTACAATTAATTCCCGTCGAAGCAGATATCCCGACTCCTTCACGAGAGCAAGAAAATTGAAAATTCGTGCTTTCAGTCACAAAACTTACCTTACAAAAACATATTTTAACTTTAAAGAACACATACATTGTTTTACTTAACTTTACGGATATTTTATTCCGTGACTTTACAGTAACTAGAAAATACATTGCTTATTCACATGTGGACTAGAATAGATAAATCCAGTTGATGCAGCTATTCCTACCCCTCAATTGTTACTTCACGTTTCGAGAATTTACAAAAACATTGACAGAACGTATAAATTTTTTGTAACTTTACGGATACACAGTTCCGTGACCTTACAGAAATAATAAAATATTGAACGTTCTGTAACTTTACGGATATGTGTTTCCGTGACTTTACAGAAATAATACATTGGTCATTCACATGAATACTAGAATCGATAAATTCAGTTGATGCAGCTATTGCTACTCCTCAATTGTTACTTCCCGTTCTGTAAATTTACAAAAACCTTTTCCGTAACTTTACAGAACATTCACATTGTTCTGTAACTTTACGGATACATGATTCCGTAAAGAATCATGTATCCGTATTGAATAGATAAATCCCGTTGGTTCAGTTTCCCCTTATTGGTAAGAAATGATGAGGATAAACAGTTTCTGTTACTTTACACAATAACTTTACGGAAATCAGTATATTTTCATTAACACTTCATTATCACTGGAAAACTTTGAATCTTCTATAGCTTCTATAAATCCTCTGTAATCCTCTATAGATCCTCTCGTTTCGGATAAGTTGTTCAAGTTGTTAAAGTTGTTTTCTTTTTTCAGGATGCCATTTCCAATTACGTGAATACATATGGTACGATTGGACTGGAGCTAATAAATGGATCGGCCAAATAGTTGGTATCAGCAAACAAAAACCAAAGTTCGCACCGGGAAAGCGCACTGTTCCGCATCATTTTGAAGCTTCGAAGGAGTGGTTCCTCACAATTCAAGAACTCGATCCATATACGGAACAATTGGTCAATTTGCCTCAGTATAGAGCTGCAAAAAAGTGTCACAATCTCGCTTCGCTGTTCAACAAATCCCTTGTTTCAAAAATGGGATCAGGTGTTAAACTCCAAGACAAGGTGAATAATACCTTCTGCAAACCCATCTACTGGGGTTTTTTAATTTGATTTTTTGAGGTCACCGCTGAATGGATTTCAACGTATGATCTCGAAAAAGGACCGAAGAAGAAAGACCACAAGAATTCAAAGGCGAAGAACCCTGACGCCCGCGCCAAAAGCATCCAACCGCTTTCCGTTGAAGGTCCAGCTACGAAGGGGGATAAGTGTGCGAATCAGGGTGATGGGGGAACGATTCCGCCGGCTTCTAAAGCTTCTTTGGTTCCTATTCCTGATGCCAAAGACCGAAAATTGCAAAGGCAAAGAACCCCAACCCCCGCGCCAAAAGCATCCAACCGCTTTCCGCTGAAGTTACACCTGCGCACCGGAAGACCCGTGCCCTGCGTACCGGTAAAAATACGCCGGCTTCCGATCAAGTTCTGGCTCTGCAGGGGAAGACTCGTGGAGCTGCGTCGGTTCTACAATTGTGGATGAAAAAATATGATCAGATGTTCCCTCATCCGGACAAAAACGTAAGATTTGACCAGTGTTCATCTTTCTGTGATCATCGGTTATTCACATAAGAGATATAATATGATTAGTATGATAGTTCTTGATTACGTGAAGCAGTCGAGATAGCTGCTTTGACAGATAGCTGCTTTGACCTGCTTTGACCTGTTTTCATCATTTCTGTAAAGTTATGTCATGGTTTTTCATTAATATTCAAAATTTACTAAAGGAACACTGTGATGTCGACGGTGTCAAACTTCCGTAACACAAGTTATGCACGTTCTTCATTTATTTTTGCAGAAGATTCCTCTGGAGCAAAAGATGAATATTGCCGAAATCCTGTTCAGTGAAGAACTTGATGAAGAAGCGAGTCTGCAAGAATTATTCCCCAAAATCCCAATTTGGAATAAACCATTGTCCGTCGCCCTTTCTGTTCAGAAAAAACAGATGAGAACAGTTGACCAACTCAGAGAATGGCTAAACGTTTATGTGAACCCGTGCCTCGATGTCGCTTCGCTGAGGAAAATGGTGCCAGAATCTTGGCTCAATTCGGAGGTCAGTCACCGATTCTCATCCTTATGTGAACTTACGGAAATAAGCAAATGACATTTTTTTTGCAGTGCGTTGATGCAATGGTAGCACTCGTCAATAAGCGCTCTCATGATAATCGTAATATGAGAGCGGTATATGCCCTCTCGGTGTATTTTTTCTCCGGCGGGTCATACAGAAAGACTGATCGAAAATGTCTATCGGTTCCGAATTTGCTGCAGTTTAACACGGTTATGTTCCCGATCTTCAATGATTACCATTATACGTTGATAGTAAGCTCAGTTGATCATCTTGATCATCTCATCTTTCGTGACTAATGTTTCTGTTCGTAGGCTGTATCATTGAGTGAAAAAATTTTCTACTATTTCGATAGTCGAGACCCAGTCGAGGATCTCTTCCTACAGAGGTTGCAACTGATTCGGTAAGTTACAAAAACGGGCGATAATTGAAATTTCTTGATTAAGTGAGAGAGTCGGAATAGATGCTCTAAAAGGAATTAATTGGCCTTTCTTTGGTGACATACTGCATTGTTCATGCCAATTTGAAGAAAAATGTTACGGATTTTTTCTGTAAAGTTACGGAATCATGTATTTTTCGTCTGTCTGTGAAGTTAAAGAATCATGTTTTTCAGCTTTCTGTAACGTTACGGAATTCTTTCCCTGTCATAGGAATGATTAGATCTCATTTGTTTTTTAGGCGGTTCCTTGAACAGGAGGCACACATTTTTGAGGAACCACCATTCAGGTGGACGGACTGGACCTGTGTAGTTGTTGGAAGGAATCGCTGTCCTGATCAGGAAAATGGATTCGATTGTGGGATTTATTGCTCCTGGTTCATGAAGTTGATCTCAGAATGCAAATTTCTCAACTTCGGAAAGAAAGACATCGTCGAAATACGGGAGCAGATACTCAATTTTTTCGTAACCGGAGTCATCCCGGCTGTCTCCGGACGTGAGTACGAAACTCTTGCAGAAGCGTTTGACGACAGCTCCGATAATCCAAGTCGGCGTTGGCGAGTGCTCGCTGACGAGAAGGTCCCAGTCTTGAACGATATCTTGAATCCCCTCCAAGCTTGGGCCGAAGAGCTCGTCTACCCAAAAGAGGATTTTTTTCGTCGCCTGCTGAAGTTTTTGAGGCCTGGCAGAGAGGTCAACCTCCTGGGGGATGCACGGTCTGCGGAGGACGCTGTCGACGAACTTGTGGATGCAGTCGTGGATGGGACTGAGAACAAAGGAGATTTCGGGCCAACCACCTCTCGCCATCCAGATTTGCGTTAAAGGGCCTTCAGAAAATCCGTCAAGGGCCTTATGGACTCGGTTATCTTTTTCAAGGATGGGCGGCTCGACTTCCTTGAACATGTCATCACTGAAAATCTTCCAGGTATCTTCAATGTTCTTAGATATCAAATATACAATAAATTCTCAAATATCATCAATATATTTCTCGTGTTTCGAAATTTCTTGATTAAGCTGCTTTACAGAAATGGTGAAGAATATTTTGTCCGTAACTTTACGGGAATGAATATGTTTTTATTTACAGGCATTTTGGTTATTTTACGTATGTTCTTTGTTTTAGCTTACATTCTTTGTCCATTCACACCGGGACAAATACTTGCGGCCCGTATCAATCCACCCGTCGGTATGATAAAGAACAAGAAAGCCGCGGATGCCCCGATTTGGTATCCAGCAACCTTCAAAGATTTTCTCCCGGAAAGAGGTCCCAGACAATACCTCGTGCAGACATTCGAAAGTGAGGAAACGCACTTCGTCGACGGAGAACGTGAGTGGCTCTGCAAAGTGCAGCTGTGACTTCAAGGTTTTTTTTACAGATTTAGCGTTCTTTAAACATATGCTTCCCGAACTGAGAAAGTACATCGAAAAATTCAAGGAGAAGGAGTTTCAGAAGCTCGTTGAGAAAGTGGACACTCTGACATCTCAGCAAAATATAAGCTTTCTTGAGACTCATTTATCTTTCCATGATTATGCCCAGTCGAGAGCAGCTCCAGCTCCGATTGTATTGGATGTCGCTGGTCACTCATCGGGCAAGATTCCTTTCTCCACCGGTGGAATCGGGTACTTCCATCCATGCGAACATCCGCTCGTAAGTTTTCCGTCACTTTACGGAATCATTCATTTTTTTTACTTTACGGATATAATGAAAAATACTTTAAACTTTACAGAATGTCTTAGCTAATACATGTGTCCGTAACTTTACAGAATCACGTGTCTTTGTAGAAGGATAGCTTGAAGATCGAAGAAATCTTTGCCGAACCCTTCCCGTCGGAGGAACCTCCCAAGAAGAAGTTTTACGGTCCTGGAAAACATCAGTTTCTTTTCGTTTGGGATTTCATGCCAAAAAGAGAGAGTGTGATTCCCAAACTTGCTGAATTCTTCAAGAGATTCTTCGTGCAACATGAGTCTGTTGATGCTCGCAAATGGCTCGAAATGAAGAATAAACCGGAAATCGCGCGAGCGATTTATGTTGATGCTCTGGGTGCATTCCACAGGAGGTGAATCTGCTGATGTGTACTTCCTTACTGATATTTTCATCACTACTTATAATATTAATCGAATACTCTTCTTTAGACTGCGTGAACGTCTCGGAATGGCGCAGAGTGATCAAAAGGATCCCCGTAAAAGAAAGAAGGACCCCATCAAGGGAAATGCAGGTTCGACTGGCCATGTTTGGACGCGTTCCCTAGGAAAATCACACTACACCAAGGATAAAGTAACCAACTACTATTGCGCAGCAAGGTTAAAACTCGAGGGTTCGATTGCCTTTATGCATCTGTGTCCGGAATTGACACCCGCCGACATCATCCCTAAGGGGTATGGACTGGATCAGATAGAAGCTGACATTAAAAAACTTGGGCTCGATAAGGTCAACCTGAAAGATACTCACATCCAGTTTCCCCACTGGGGGGTTCAAGAGGTACCTTTGCGTTCTGAAATTCAAATTTTATTATTGTGTAAATCAAATTGATTAAATCCGATTATTTTGAAGGATGAAAGTGAGGACGAAGAAAGTGATTCTTCGGCAGACGAATCTCCGCGGAAGAAGCCGAAATCAAAGTCAAAACCGATTATCGAAGTACCCCAGCATTTGCTCCCCCAGAAACACTGTATTCAAAACTTCTATGCTTCCAGGTTGAGGACGACGATTCACTTTCAAACTCGAAGGTTAATGAAAAGGTAACTGCGTTTGAATTTATGGAAAAAACGTAACCGAATCTCCAGGGGAGAGGGCTGAAGTTTTGCCGACAACCTGAAATTCCATCATCGAATTCTTCGAGTCTAAAAATCCGCCGGCTTTCTATACTGAGTTCAGCAAATTCGTGAAGTTGTGACTTCACGTGCTTAAAAACGTAGAACTTCTCGATTCTGTAATTTTACAGAGAAACTCATTTCCTTTTACAAAATTCGAGTTTCTCCGTTTCAGTTTCTGTAACTTTACGGTCGTACTTGGAGAGTACTTGCATTCTGCTTACCATATTCTGTGCTAGTTGCCTCCTGCCGAAGGGAGACCACAACCGGAAGCAAGTGGCAAAAAAGTCGAGAAGCAGAGGTTGGGAAGCGAAGTTGTTGAGAAGGCAGCGTCTGCGAAATCAGGTGGAAAAAATGCAGCCCCAACGCGCACCAGAAGCGCTCAGTCGGCGAAGCCTAAGTCAAAACCGATTGCTGATGACGTACCCTAGCATTTGCTGTCCCAGAAAAACTGTGTTCAAATCCTTTGTGCTTCCAGGAAACGGATAGCTTCGACAGATCAATCCCATACTCGGATATTCATGAAAAGGTAATTGCGTTTGAAACGTAATCGAATCTCCAGGTGAGAGGGCTGATGTTTTGCCGAGAACCTAAAGTTTCACTATCGAGTTCTTCAGATCTAGAAATCTACCGGCTTTTCATATCAATTTTAGCAAATTCGTTAAGTTGACTTCACGTGCTTAAAAACGAAATATTTCTGAATCCGTAACTTTACAGAAAAATCAGTTCATGAAATTAATTGATATAACTAACAAAATCCCATTGTTTCGAAGGTTGACGACTCATCCTCGAAAAAGAAAAAGGAAGACACATCGAAAGCAATCAGGAAGAGGATGCAACCAGAAAGAACTGTTAAACGAACCATGAAGAAGAAGCCAAATCTTTCTGAATCAGTAACTTTACAGAAAACTCAGTTCATGAAATTAATTGATTTAACTAAGAAAATCCGATTGTTTTTTCGAAGGTTGAAGATGACGACTCATCCTCGGAAAAGGAAGAAACAAAGAAAGCAATCAGAAAGAGGAAGCAACCAGAAAGAACCGATAAACTAATCAAGAAGAAGAAGCCAAATCACAATTCTGATTCCGAAAGCGTTGATGGGACTACACCTGAGCGGTCTGTCAGCCTTGAGTCCGACGCTAGCAATCGATACACCCTCCCAAAAACAAAGAAAAAAGGCAAAAGTGGCACGCCTAGTCTGCCCTATGATCGCCCCCCTGGGCAGATGTCTGCAATGAAGTCGAAAAAGATCAAGAAATAATCTGTTTTCACTACTGAATTAGGCGGCCTGTGTGATACAGAAGCTGTATTTTTCGTTTCCTCAGTTTTTCTTGTTTCAAGTTTTGTTTGAGCAAGGCGAGTGACTTTACAGAAACAAATTTTGTACGCAACAGTTGCAGTATGCCGTCAAAGCCAGACAATTAAATCCCAAGGATGAAACTTTACAGATTCGAATTTTGTGACTAACGAAATGATGGAAAACTTCCGGAACCTAACAGATTCGATATTCCGTGAATTTTCACTTTTTTTCTTCATCATTCCCCTGAGTTTCAATGGATAAGTTTTGTTTGAGCAAGGCGAGTGACATCTCACCATTTTCATTCATTTTCAAAAGATGCAGAATGCCGTCAAAACTCGGACAATTAAATCCATCGATCCAGCTGTCCAGACTCCTTCACTTGTATTTTGTTGCCTCGTTACTTTACGGTCATTTTATTTTCCATTACAGAAATGATGTAAAATACAATATTCTGCGACTTAACGGAAAATCGTTTCCGCGACTTTTCAGAAACAAATTTTTGGCTCAACAGGTATAGTATGCCGTCAAAGCCAGACAATTAAATCCTAATGTTTTTGTAAGGGTTTGTATGTATTTGTCATGGGAGGTGAAACTCAACCAACGGGATTTATCAATTCAATTTGGATGCATGATTCCTTACAGAATCACGTATCCGTAAAGTCACAGAACAATGTAAATATCTGTAAAGTTACGGAAAATATTTTTGGCTCAACAGATATAGTATGCCGTCAAAGCCAGACAATTAAATCCTAAGGATGTAACTTGACAGTTTCGAATTTTGTGACTAATGAAGTGATCGAATAATCATCTTTCCGAAACAGAAATTGCAAAAAACTACATGAGAGCTGTAGTATGAGAGCTGAGCAAAACAACGTTCTGAAAGTTTACGGAGAGAGTAATTTTACGTGACTTACAGAAAAAATACATTGGTCATTCACATGGATACTAGAATCGATAAATCCAGTTGATGCAGCTATTGCTCCTTTTTAATTATTACTTCCCGTTCTGTAAATTTACAAAAACATATTTTCCGTAACTTTACAGATATTTACATCGTTCTGTAACTTTACGGATACATGATTCCGTAAGGAATCATGTATCCAGATTGAACTGATAAATCCCGTTGGTTGAGTTTCCCCTCCCATGACAAAAACATACAAACCCTTACAAAAACACATTTTGATTTTAAAGAACACATACATTGTTTTGTAACTTTACGGATATTCTATTCCGTGACTTTACAGTAACAAGAAAAATACATTGCTTAATCACATGAGGACTAGAATCGATAAATCCAGTTGATGCAGCTATTCCTACTCCTCAATTGTTACTTTAACTTTCGAGAATTTTTAAAAATCGATAAATTCAGTTGATGCAGCTATTGCTACTCCTCAATTGTTACTTCCCGCTCTGTAAATTTACCAAAACATTTTCCGTAACCTTACAGAACGCATTCATTTTTCTGTAACTTTACGGAAATATGATTCCGTGACTTTACAGAACGAATACATTGTTCCGTGTATACAAAACGTTTATTTTCCGTAACCTCACAGAACGGATTCATGAATTTCATTCGTGCATTCCGTAAAATCACAAAAATATTTTCCGTACATTGCTCATTCACATGATCACCAGAATGGATAAATCCAGTTAATGCAGCTGTTCCTACTCCTCAATTGTTACTTCCCGTTTTGTAAATGTACAAAAACCTAATTTCCGTAACCTTCCACCTAGAACGGATAAATTTTTCTGTAACTTTACGGGCACATGATTTCAGAAAAAATTTCACCGTTTTGTCACTTTACAGAACGAATACATGTTTCCTAAACTTGTGTCACATAATTCCCTGACCTTACAGAAATGATGAACTATTTATGTTGCTGTAACTTTGCGGATCCATTCTTCCGTGACTTTGAAGAAGCAACAAAATATTCAACCTACTGTAAATTCACGGAAAAATGATTCCGTAACTTTACGGAAAGGATACATTTGTCCGTAACCTTACGGATTCCGTTGCTTTACAGCATGATATATTTTTTGATTATTCACATAAGAGCTGTAGTATGCCGTAAGGACTAGAATAGATAAATCCAGTTGTTGCAGCTATCCCTGCTCCCCACAAATACATACAAATCCATACAATGACTTTGAAGAATACATCTTTCCGTAACGTTACGGATTCGTCTTTCCGTGACTTTACAGAAATGATAAAATACTATCTCGCTAAAACTTTACGGAACGTATACATCTGTACGTAACTTCACGGATTAATAATTCCGTGACTTTACAGAAACAGGAAAGATATTTTGATTATTCACATAAGAGCTGTAGTATGCCGTAAGGACTAGAATAGATAAATCTAGTTGATGCAGCTATCCCTGCTCCCCACAAATACATACAAATCCTTACAATGACTTTGAAGAATACATCTTACAGAAATAATAAAATAATATCTCGCTGTAACTTTACGTAACGTATACATTTGTCCGTAACTTTACGGATTCCGTGACTTTACAGCAAGATATATATTTTGATTATTCACATGAGAGCTTCAGTATGCTGTAAGAATCAGAATAGATAAATCCAATTGATGCAGCTATCCCTGCTCCCCACAAATACATACGAATCCGTACAATGACTTTGAAGAATACATCTTTCCGTAACTTTACGGATTCGTCATTCCGTGACTTTACAGAAATGATAAAATACTATCTTGAGCTGCAGTATGCTGTAAGAATCAGAATAGATAAATCCAATTGATGCAGCTATCCTTGCTACCCACCAAAACATACAAATCCGTACAATGACTTTGAAGAATACATTTTTCCGTAACTTTACGGATTCATCATTCCGTGACCTTGGTAAAATAACAGAATATTCGTCTTGCTGTAACTTCACGGAAAGATTATTCCGTAACTTTGCGGATTATTATTCCGTGACTTCACAGAAATTTTGATTATTCACATAAGAGCTGTAGTATGATACATACTATCTACATCTTTCTATCGTACATCTTTCCGTAACTTTACGGATTCGTCATTCCGTGACTTTACAGAAATAATAAAATAATATCTCGCTGTAACTTTACGGAACGAATACATTTGTCCGTAACTTTACGGATTCCGTGACTTTACAGCAAGATATATATTTTGATTATTCACATGAGAGCTGCAGTATGCTGTAAGAATCAGAATCGATTAATCCAATTGATGCAGCTATCCCTGCTCCCGCAAATACATACAAATCCGTACAATGACTTTGAAGAATACAGCTTTCCGTAACTTTACGGACGCATTGTTCCGTGACTTTACAGAAATGATAAAATACTATCTCGCTGTAACTTTGCAGAACGTATCCATCTGTCCGTCACTTCACGGATTCATCACTGCGTGTTTTTGGAAAAATAATGAAATATTCATCCTGCTGTGACTTTACAGAATACATACTTTTTGCCGTAAATTTACGGAATGATCATTCCGTGACTTTACAGACATCATAAAATACCATCTCGCTGTAACTTTACGGAAAGTATACATTTGTACGTAACTTCACAGATTATTGATTCCGTGACTTTACAGAAAAAGGATAAATATTTTGATTATTTACATAAGAGCTGTAGTATGCCGGAAGGACTAAAATAGATAAATCCAGTTGATGCAGCTATCCCTGCTCCCCAAAAATACATACAAATCCTTACAATGACTTTGAAGAATACATTTTTCCGTAACTTTACGGATTCATCATTCCGTGACCTTGGTAAAATAACAGAATATTCGTCTTGCTGTAACTTTACGGAAAGATTATTCCGTAACTTTGCGGATTATCATTCCGTGACTTTACAGAAAGGAGAAAAATATTTTGATTATTCACATAAGAGCTGTAGTATGCCGTAAGGACTAGAATAGATAAATCCAGTTGATGCAGCTATCCCTGCTCCCCACAAATACATACAAATCACAAATACATACAAATCCTTACAATGACTTTGAAGAATACATTTTTCCGTAACTTCACGGATAGATCACTTCCACGGATCAAAGTGGTCACCCTGCAGCCAACTGGCGACATGACTGAAACAAAAGTGACTGTGATAATTGATATCGAGGAAATTATTCAAGAGTCTGTGCTATCTGAGAAGGCCGTCATCGAAACAACGGTTGAACTACAACCAACCGAGGAAATGCCATTGGATTCCGTTCCTGCCGGTGAGGAAAAAATGACACTTGCTGAACTCGTTGAAGTTACTCCAACCTAGCCACAAATTTCAGAGGCAACTGAGAATGAAAGGCCAGCCCTGGGGACTGGTCTCAGTCAGCCAGCCCCAGAGGTTCCGACACAATCCGTATTGGGTGATACATCTACAACGCGTCAACAACAGCTGACGGAAAACGAAGAGTTCATAGTCACGGTCGAAAAGTTTGGAAACGTCCCTCCCGATTGAGCATGCGGTGAGTGAGTTGGAACAAGCACGAATGATGCCAGCGGAAGCCACCTTCGAGTCACAGGTTGAAGGAAAATCGATTTCTGCTACATGCATTGGACGGAATCCCACCGCAGTATTTGCAGGCATAATCCCGGCAATCCCCCCCCCCCCCCCACTAAACGATGAAGCTTGACCTTTCTGGTCATGTGCAACTGAACAATCAAGCAAGCCACACACAGTCAGTGTTTTGGTGTGAGTGGGCGAAGCGGGAGACGGTGGACGGGTAGGGGCTTGCCGGGGTTATGCCCGCAAATACTGCGATGGGATTTTGTGCAATGCTTGTACAGCAACTTTGGAATCGTTAGTTGAGACGTTACAACGCTGGAGACCATTCCAGAAGAGCAGATCATAACAGATGGGAACAGCACCGGTACTCTATCCTCGCGACAAACTGGCACAATCAAATTTGATTGAGTATGTTAGGTGGGTACGCATTCACATTCGATTCTGCCAGTTTGTCGCGAGAATGGAGTCAACCAGTGTCAGGGTCAGATGAAACAACCGTAACCATCTGGGTGGTTCAGATTGTCCCGCTGGAACAACAACCTACAGATGTCGCCGCGCAGTACTTGAAGAGCTTGTTAGATGTGGAGATGTTTGTCACATTATAGAGACTCACCCGGCCGGGAATAGGAGTGCATCACCAATAATTTTTGATCTGATTATGGTATGATACACAACTGGATATTTTCTCCCGTTCCAATTCACCGGCTTGAAAAACCGGAAATAATTTCTATCGTAAGAAAGAAATTGTGATTGAAAAAGAAAAGACAAACTGATGCAATTATTCGGATTCATTTCTTCGTTTTGAAAAACGGTCGAAGAAAAACATCTGAAGCGAAGATTATGATTGATTTCCGAAAATCAATCAGATAAAAAAACGGAGATTCTCTTTTACACGATACATCAGATCAACTATCGAGCTGATGCCAATTAACCATCCGATCAGGAGATCATCAAAAGCGGGCAACTTACGGTACAGTAAATTCTGTAGAAGTGAACGCTGCGAATTGTGAACAGCTGCGAATTGTGAACGCGTTTCCTGGAACCGATGAACACCAGTAAATTTAAGCTGGGGGGTCTCTGCGAATTGTGAACATCTGCGAATTGTGAAATGTGAACAAGACTCTTGGAAACAGGCTAATATCGGGGCTCTGTTTGTGTGAACACTCGACTGCCGGGTGCAATATGTGTTCTTTGATTCTGATTTTCCACATTATTCCGTATTCAAAACTCTCAAAAGCTATGTCTGCTTCAAAACGAAAAGCTCCCGGTACATCGAAGCATACGCTTTCCGGAGGAGCAGCTATTTACGATTACCCACGCAAAAATATTTGCAATGCGGACGAAAGGGTCCCCCTGACAATTAATGGGGGGCCCCCCTAGATTCAGAAGGCCCACCATAAATTGTCAGGGGGCCCCCTGCGAATTGTGAACAGCTGCGAATTGTGAACACTTTTTTTGGGACGGCGGGTGTTCACTTCTACAGAGTTTACTGTAGTAACTGAGTCTACTCAGCCAGTTTCCGTGAAGCATGAACAGACAGACGCCATTTGAAAGAGCGCAAGCCGGACCAACGCTAGCATCACATGAGACTCACATCGAACGTGAAGTGTTCCCTGAGATTTCCCAGTTTGGAACCCCAGTACCTAAGTGTCGATATCACTGAAATGTCATTGTTACGTCAAAAGTACCAGATACTGTTTTAGAAATGGGTGTTCCAGCATCGGCTGAAGCATCCAACTTCTACTACGGTTACCGAGGTGAGCGAATGAATTTTTTGAGCGACTCAGTACCTCAACAAATTACCATGGAGGCCCTGACCGAATCTTTGGTAACAGGCACTGTGAGACTACAAGAATCAGTCCAATCAGCAGTGTCGATGTTGCGCCCTGCCGAAGCTGAGAACCAGCAGACGACAGAAAATGAAACTGGAAGTTGTGACAGAGTTCTCTCAAATATTTCAGTCCAGCACGGTGAACAAGTTCCGGAAACTACGCATTTTGGATCCGAGGAGGTGACCTTTGAAAGAAAATCCAGCCACCCGGTTCTCTACTTGAAAGTTGCATCTCTGCCGTTCTTAACCGCCTACAGGAGTAACCGAAGATCACGCTGCTATGGAGTACAAAGCCTTGAAAGAAATCAGTGAAGGTGTGCCCCATGACCTGGTAACCTGTGAGATAATGTCTCAGCTGCCACATGACATAAGCACGGTCGCAACTCAGTCGCACCCTAAAGAATCCACGATAGCATTGACAATTGAGACAGCGACCACAGTTTCTTCAATCGAGGATACCGAGAGTGAAGCGCTAGCCAAAGTTGAAAAGATCGAAGAAGCCCGTATCGAAGCGGTATGGCGGCCCCTACGGGCCAAAATGAAACAATCCCACTCATACCAGACCAGACCACTCATACAACACATACCACACATACCACACAACTCAGATCTAGAGTGAGCACCATACAATGCCGGCCATTGGG
>JAQIWT010000224.1:0-27442 GCA_034696485.1 Isohypsibius dastychi | reverse complement strand
TTAGCCCATCGAGCTTCCACTTGTCTAGAGCGCTCCTGAATCTCTTCTTCCTTCCATTTAATCCGCATTTTAAAATCAGGCATCTCGCGTTCCACTGACGGTGAAATCGGCAGTTTTGACGGTTCGTGACCCATCAAACAGCGAACTGACCCGTTCTCCAATAATCGAATTCCAAATACAAGCCGAGGACCACTGAGTCACAATCAACTGGAGAATACAAACTGAAAACTGGAGGTTGACACCGTGATGAGGGCATTCAAGAGCTTCTTCCGTCAACTGTTCAACAGACTTCATCGCCCCGTTTCCTTTGACGATTTTCAACGGATTCGGACTGATAACCGACGCGATGTATTTCGAACAAAAACTAGCGAGTTTTCTGGTCAGAATTTCCGACTGGAATATTTCATGGAGAAATTTCATTATTGATGGAATCAGAAGTTTCAGCAATCCCCCATCCGCCGACGATCTGGCTCTTTCCAGGGTTTCCACAACCCAAGAGCAAAACTAAACAACATAAAAAAACTGATCGTAAAATAATTATCAGATTAAATTTTCAATAAAAATGTGAAATTAGTTCTGCTGATAAATTCAAGGGCAAAACTAACAATCAAAGTCAGTAAAATTCAGAAGAGACTAAAATCACCAACTTTAATAATGATAAAATTATAAAACTACTGTACTTTATCAATAAATCCAAGAGCAAACTACACGAACGAACGACGGGAAAATTCATAATACAGTAAAATTCAGTAATCGAATAAAATATCAAATAGAACTACCGATAAAATTATGAAATTTGTTTTGTAAATAAATTCAACAGCTAAACTAAACGAAGGTCAATAAAATTCAAAATGAACTAGAATCTCGAATAAAAATGTGAGCAAAGTCGTAATATTAATTGTATTAATAAACCCAATAGCCAAACTAAACATTAAGCATTGTAATTCATAACAAACTGAAATTTGTTATCAAATAAACATAATAACAAAACAACGAGATAATTTCAACATGAAGCATGAAGTTTTATGATAATTTTAACCGAAAATGAAATGAAATAGAATCAAAGCACGAAAATAAAAAAAAATGAATTTAATTCCATAGACACATTAAAGTATTATTAAAATTATAGTATTGCTTTTGTTATTTTGATATATACTTTCTAAAAAGTGATTTAATTATTATTTCATTACTGACATAAATTATAAATAGAATAAAAAATAAAATCCAGATGGAACAAAAAAGTACCTCGCGTCGATCCAGAAGAAATTCATTCAACAAACAAATGCGCAGCAAGTCCGAACATATGTTTCCTTTGATCAAGCAAGCTTTTATAATTCTGTTTCGCACCATCTTCAGATCCGCCTAAAATACTAAAGCCTAAATTCGAGTCAAAGATGGAACCGATACGTAAGTCGATTACGTGTACAGAAACCCGAACTAATCAAATTCCTACTAATTCAGTTTTACAAAATACCTCATATGGATCCAATGACATTCATCCTACAAATGTGCAGCGAGCCCGAACAAAGATCCATAGATCCAGTAAGCTGTGATCATCTTGCTTCGCACCATTTCCAAATCCACCTGAAATACTATAAGAGGACGTTAACACGGAGTCCGTCAGAATAATCCGATAATGATCAAAAGCATTTCCACCAAATCTTTCAGCATCACCAGCGTGTTTTTTACATAATAAAAAAAAGCTTATTGCAAAACAAATACCAAAATACAATCACTAAGATTTACCTCTTGTTCAGGCTGCGCCACGGGATTCGCTTGACTGAATTTGAACCAGGTAGTTCTAACTCACCGAAAATAATCTTCTTCGTGAATCGTGATCGAATGAAGAGATTCCTGGCCCAGTTCTCCGATCTCAACCAGCCCGCCGGGTAGCATGAAATGTTTCCACTTTTTTACTAGTGTTTTCAAGAACATGCTATCCAGCTTGCGTGGCTGATGTTTCGCAAACAAATAAGTATCGACAAGATCTTCAGCGCTGGATGTTTGTCCTTGCAGCTCGTCAGCAATCCGAAGCACTGCGTTAGTCAGCCCATATGTTTCAGCCGCAACAAACACCTCCTTCAACAGAGAACTTGGATGGGTAACCTCTAGTGCTTTGCCATTCGGTTAAGTATAACGATCTCCGAGCTTGTGCATAAATCTAAAAATAAACAAAACACCGTTCTACCTGAAAAATAGAAATTTTAGTGCAATGAGCAGATTCATGTACGATGCTCCAGCAATTTCCGCCAGCTTCCCACTGCTTAACAGCAACCGCTCACATGTTTTAGCAGAAATACCTAGTTCTCTTAGTTTCAAAAAACACTTATATTTAACTTGCTACTTATTTATAGACTATTTGGACAATACCGTACTGTTACGTTATCAAGTAGAACGCGAATTCATCGAACATCGACAATGCGTAAAGATGACGTGGCGACCTAGACTGCAGTAGCCTAATAACTATCGTTTGCTGATCCTGCACGTACAAAGTGAACGCGCCACGTATCCGGCTCTCTCATGCAATTCACGCTACAAATTGTTGCGGAATGGAAATTATGGCATGATCTGGATCTTTCTCTGGCCAATCGGTTGATGATTATAAATTCCGCGATCGTGCTTGAATCTGGAAAAAACAGTCTAAAATATACAGTACGTTTTATTTCTTCAGAAACAAATGAATATTCGATACCGAAAGCATTTTTTATGCAACGATTCTAAATTATCATCATTATTTTATCCAGCAGTATTTTATGTAATAGCTAATTTAATCTCTTATTCAGTAATAATTCGAAATTGCACATCGACAATGCCTACCGAAACGACTACCGCGATGAGGACCTCCACACGGCAGTAGCAGAATAATCATGGTTTGCTGATCTTGCATGCATATATAGTAGAATGCGCCACGTATGTATGACTCCCAATCCCAGGCGGTTATAGGAGAAATTCTGTTGAAGAAGTGAGGAGTAACCGCGTCGATCATTTGCTCTCCAACTTTCTCCTATTTGAGCCGCCATTCCAGTCGAAAAATGTTAACTATACTGTACATACCCAAAGACTACTAATGAAAATTTCTGCTTTCTGTGTCTATGGTACATACCGCGTATGACGATTTTTTGGCTAGGCGAAGTCGCTCACACAAATATTAGTCGCTGTCCGGGATCCAGCGCTGACTGATCCGACGAGGGCTAAGTACTCGGATCCGAGAATTATGAGAAATTGCTGATAACATCTTTCTATACACGCTATACATTCCTGCGAAACTCAACGCACGCGGCACTCGAATCCGAAACCATACACCATTACGGTCTATACCCACGCCCACTGAGACTGATACTGTCATGGGCCGGTCTATGGTCCAACCCCGCGATATATTGGGCCAGGGGGGGGGGGGGGTTAAGTACCTCTTACCAAGTGCTCTTGCTCTTACTCCCTGTCCCGGTTCCTCGGCAGAATCTCCCTCTCCAACGGAACCTCGGTCATTATGTCCATGCTCCTATAGGATAGGATAGGAGCATCTTTAATTAGGGCTTTTATTCGTCATAGCGAGATTTTTTGGTTTTAATTAAATCCCTAGACTGAACATGGGGTGAAGTCGGAAACCCGGCTTTCCCAACGAAAACCCGAATCCTGGCGCCATTGCAAAACGAGGCTACACTGGCTACGTACGCCTAACACTGAACATCATATTCAGAGTAATAACTGATCTTTGGCATTAAAAGCATACCGGAATGATTCCGGCAGAATCAGACCATTCCCGCTATACAATACAGTATGATGCAGAATAATCTAGTGGGCCCTGCTATCCCACTCCCGCTACCGGATTACTACCACGCTTGATGAATAGATAAAATGTTCTGGTTCATTAGAATTAATCCGATTAAGACCTCGATCCCATCATGGACTCTTGCGGCTAACCTTTAAATTGTTCCGAAAAGGGCTAGGGCTACGCGGATCGTCGGACTGCAATAAGAAGCGAAAGACATGTTGTATTCCAAATCCATTGCACATTTAACAAAATTTAATGATCTTGTACAGAATGCAGTTTAATCCCAATTCCTGCAAAGTGCAGTTCTTGCGTTGTTATTCTTACCATAAGCTTGCATCAACTTTATTCTATTGTGCTGCACCCGGACCTGCGATGAAAAGGCTGGCATTGGTAAGTACGCGCGCAATTAGCTCATCAAACAATCGTTCTCCTCGTTTTGGCTGTCCAGTGGTCAATCCAAACAATCAAAGACACAGTCTACATGTTTAATGGTTTCTGATCATTCTCGGAGCTTCTTCACTTCACTTGAGTTCGTGCTGCCTGGTTGCTCTAAGTACACTTCGTCACTTTCGTCTTTAGATTCAGACTATTCCTCCAAGGTAGTGATCGATTCAGAAAACCAACAGAGTCCTTTGGTGTCCCACCGCTTATTTCTCGAACCATGGACGATTTATATCCAATCAGTCTGCACGAGATCTCGGCTTATCCGCACTATGGAGTCGAAACGTTCAAGCTAATCTGGCGTTTTGACGAGGATCGTCTATTAGAGCTCGATGGATCAAATCGTGTTTTTTCATCTGGTATTGTTCAAAGAGGCACGCCATCTAGAGCTGACAAATGGCGGGTTCACATCACTAAAAGCCCGCTGAAAGCTGTGAAGAAAAAGGATACAATATATCTGCATTGCCCGGATTTTCCTTCGACTTTACTGAGATTGGAAGCGATTGATGAACCACGTGTTCGTGTTCTGGAACTTGAATACAGGCTAGTAAAGACTTTTGCTTTTAGGTGGATCAAGTAAAATTAACATTTGCAATCGTAGGTCTAAACGTTACTCGGGGCCGGCCATTCACATCTTTGCCGGAGTAATTAAAAGAAATAATTGCATCAACGCTCTGTTTGATTTTCGTCCTTCCGCAAGACTGGTTTACGGAAATCGTCAACGAGAGAACGTAAACTATGAGTTGACTGTCGTGGTTGGATATGCTCGAACAGCTATGTACGGGAACTCATGTAGTGCATTCCGAACACTGCGTGAACTAAATGTCCTAACTGATGCGGCCCTGGTTCCTCGAGACGGCTGCGGTATTCCAGTTCACCGCGTCATTGTTTCGGCTCAGTCACTGGTTTTTCATGCTGCTCTTAGTGGAAATGCATCAAAGGATCCATCGGAAAAGATCAAGATTTTGATGGATGTCGATTCGAGTGTTCTGAATGTTTTTGCGCGTGTCATCTATGGAGCCTGCTTAGAGGAGCTGCCCACGAAAATGCTGCAGAATATATACGTGGTCGCCGGAAAATACGAAGCCGGAAGCATCCAGCAGCAGGCTAAGCACGCGCTGTTAAAGCGAAAATTGAAACTGGAGGAGCTGGTCAGTTTCTATATCTTCGCAAAACGTCATGGCGAGAAAGACCTCAGAACGAAAGCATTGAAAAGCGTCATTGCTCATCGCGAGATGTTTTTCGAGTGCGAAGGACTGGATGAATTGGAAGGAAGTGATAAATATGGTTTTGATGAATCTGCAGAAGCTTTCAAGAACGATCTCGAACTGAGATCCATTTCCGAGGAATTTTCTGAGGCAGAGCTCTTCTCAACTGGTAAAAGCTATGAGAATTTCAGAGATCGAAGATTTCGCTACGTTATGCGGTAATTAACTACGGGCGATAGTTCCCCTGCTATTGTATCGTCCATGTCATAAGTTCGTACATTATTCATTAGTGCATTCTTTAGCCTTATTCCTGGAGTTTTCTGTTATCGTGTTCGTTCATATTTTTTCCGCGAAAATAAATATGAACGAACACGATAACGCGTTCTTTGTGACAGCCTCTAATTGTCCACGTTTTTTTTGCTCCATCGTATTCCACTTTTGATTTGATGAAGACTGGCCACAACAGATATGAAATTCATGAGCTGGTTTGAACTTCCGTATACACTGTTCTTAGCACTGAAGAGTTCAGGTTACAGTATGTGTTACTGTTGGCTTCTGCATTGCTGACCTCGATAACGTTGCAGTTTTCAATACTTCTAAGAACACCTTCCCAGAAGAATGGCTTCAAGAACCGCTTTGGTTTCCGGTGCGAATGGCATTTTCGGTCATGGCATGCTTGAATACCTCGTCAAGACTTCGCCTTTGGGAAGTCTTGACGAGGTCTTCACCGTTTCTCGCAAACCGTAACGAATCACTCTGAACGATGCTGTGGTAGATATAAAACCCTGTCAGTTGATAGTCTTGAAGAGGACATCAGGCAAAATCCTCTAAGATGAAGGCGGTCAAAAGGTTACCCCTGTTTGTCACTACGTACATTGAAGTGGAAAATGCAAAATATCAAGCGGAAGTGGACACTACTGTATCTTGCTACAAAACCCTCGGACGCAGTTGTTCCATTTCTCAAAAAAGGTAACTTCCATACTTCTACAATTTCGAGCAAATACAATTTTCTACGTTTATCATAGCTGAATCCGTGTGTGTTAATTTAATAATTTTATCATCATTTCAAATCTCGAATTTGAAATTTTGTTTAAAGCACATAGGCAGGAGAATCAACATGAATTCGCGAGTTCCGTTTGATCTAGACAGGTTCGAAAACCTTTCTGGCTACCGCCAAGTACTCTGTATTTGGATCATTGCAATCAAAATCGAGAAGCAACTTTTCCACCCGGAATCATGCGCATGTGTAGGTGATTACTCACTTGGTAGTCGTCCGAGGATCCGGAAGAACTCAAATGGCGCTTCGACGCAGGCCAGAAAACGAGTGGCTAAAACTGGAAACCGACAGTTTTTATTATCCCCCGGTTTCAGTCATGGGAAGTGGAACTGAACAACATGTTGAATATATGAATATATCTTGTTTTCTCATCAGGCTAAATGTGTAAGATATTGAAAGTTAAGCACAAATCCAGCAGCTGGTCAGTCTGATATCACAATTACGATACTGGGCAATACAGTATAATCGTTGGAATCACACAGGCTGTGAAGTCTTAGCAAAAGGTTAACCAACCAGAAAAACACTGGAGGATTTCGCAGCAATCATCATTCTTCGAAAACGAACTCGTGCGTGAAATAGTCTAAGAAGTCCCGGATCAGTCCTTCGATTTCCGCCATTTCGCCGGCATCGACGAAATGTTTCCATTCTTCAACCATTTCTTTCAAGATCATTCTCTCCATCTTGTTGAATCCAAAATGTTTCGCAAACAAATAAGTATCGGCAAGGTCTTCGGCAGGTGGCGTTCGTTTATGCAGCTCGTCGGCAATCTGCTGCATAGCGCTGGTCAGCTGATATCTTTCACCCAGTCATGGGCCGTCTTTTTGCCGGAAAGTCCTGTATTGCCGTCTTTTTCCGGCTCCTTCCGTCTTTCCGTCTTTTTCCGTCTTTAACCGGGACGGAAAAATTGTGAGACGGGACGGCGACGGCCGGAAATTTTGGAAGACGGACGGCCGGAGTTTTTTTAGACAGACGGCGACGGAGACGGAATAAAGCAAGCAATAGAATATCCGTCGTGTTTTCCGTCGTGTCTGTAGCGGGTGAAAGTTTCACCCGCTACAGACACATTCCTTCAGCAGAGAACTTGAATGAGTACCTTATAACGATTGCCATACACGAGACGAATAAGGCGCTCCAGAGAATCATGAGCCCCGTCTGGACTCGTGAATTTTCCCGACCGACTTTCTTTCGTATCATGGCAATTGAAAAATTCAGAAAGAAGCGCCAGTTAAAATGATAATGATACGATGGACCGGGAATTCTTTGCCGTCGCTGGATACTAGAATGGCATCCGTGAAGACGTTGGACCGGCGAAAACCCGAAATACTCTGGCAAATACTCTTCCCGGCAATGACAGGGTCCCCAACAGTCACCTCAAATCCACTTTCAATCTGACATTGTTCACTTAACGATGCGAATCGGACAGTCTTTCTGACCAGCCACCTCTTCTTCTCTTTTTTGAATCAATATAAATCATCATGCAATTTGGATCCTTTTCCAACGCTTCGGTTGAGTATAATGCGCTTCCACATTCGTGTTTGAATCTGAAAAGAAAGCAAGAACTGATGTGGATTGTCCATGCAAAATAATTAAACAGGCAGTCGTAAGAGCAAAATATAGCATAAACAATGACTCAGTTACATGTTACATGTTCTACATTGATTACTAATAGAAGACTGGCTCGTAGAATCTTGTTGACTAGTACTTCGGAACAGATCTTACCGGCATCGAACATCGACAATACGTGGAGATGTCGGGTCTGATTGCATTATCCCTGCAACAGTTCCAATGTTAGCTGTTATTCGCCGGTGTCATTTTGTACAGTACTGTGCTACACGTGGATCTGTGGTGAAAAATTTAGGAGGATTACGCGTTTCAAACAACAGTATTTGCTCATTTTGGCTGACCATTGGTCAAGCTCGAAGCTTCTTCACTTCACCTGTATCCGTGTGCTCCAGAGTAGCTCGTGCTCCACATACAATTCAGATAATTCAGATGTTACTCATCATTTCCAGTTTCATTTGCACCATGGATGCATCGAATCCAATTAGCCTCGTGGAGCAATCAGCTTACTCGCCCTATGGAGTCGAGATATTCAAGCTATTTTGGCGTTTTCAAGAGATCGAATATTAGAGCTCAATGGAAATGATCACGTCTTCGCATCTGATATTGTTTCACGAGGAACGCCATCTAGAGCCGACGGATGGCGGGTCCATATTTCCTAGAGTCCTCAGAAAGCTGTGGAGAAAAGTTACGTGGGTTATTGTTATGCTAGTAAAGACTGTTGTCATTATGTGGATGAACGAAACTAATACTGGCAATCTTAGGTACAAACGCTATTCAAAAACGGTCTATGTCATATATCCGGAGGTTATTAAAGGAAGTAACTCCATCACCGGTCTATTCGATTTCAGTCCTGTCCCAACAAAACGCAATCGAGATATCATACACTTTGAAGTAACCGTCGTGGTCAGAAATGCGCCGGTAGCAATGTATGGGAACTCATGTAGCGTCATCCGGACACTGCGTGAACTGGATGTCCTGACTGATGCCATCCTGGTTCCTCGAGATGGCTGCGGCATTCCAGTTCATCGCGTCATTATTTCGGCTCAGTCGCCATTTTTTCATGCTGCACTTAGTGGAGATGTATCAAAAGATCCATCGGAAAAGATCAAGAAGGTGATGGACGTCGACTCGAGTCGAGTGTTCTGAATGTTTTTGTGAGTGTTACTTATGGAGCCTGCTTAGATGAGTTGCCCACGGAAATGCTGCAGAATACATACGTAGTCGCCGGAAAATATGAAGCCGGAAGCATCGAGCAGGAAGCTAAATGTACTGTAGGCAAAATTTACACGCAGAATGTAAGATAGGAATGACTTAACCATTGGTACCTGGCACCACTGATCCTGGATCTTAGATCCAAGGTTGAGTTTGCTCGTCCAGAAAGACGAGGGAATTCGTTAAGGATGAGAAAACGTCCTAAACTGGTTATGGAATATAGCTGTTTTCTTATCTTTCAAATTCCTAAAAATTCCAGGGAGTCGACACAAATATCAAGCATGACCCTTCATAACTATGATAGAAAACGTTGAAAGCCCTGTTCAAAACTTCCAGTTGACGAATGCTCATAATCACCAAATGGCAACGAGACCGAACCTCCTTCAGACGCAATTTGAAATGTTCAAATCCCCATCGAACCTCAAGAAACTAGAAACTCGTGGGGTCGTTGTCAGCCCGGAGAGTTTTCTCGTGTGCGCATCGTACTGACAAACTTGTATAGTTTACTTAGTGTGCCGCTAGGTGAGGAGATGGACAATGTTAATGCACACTTGTTAAGCTATGTAAAAGCTGCTCAGTTCAAACTTATACCCTAACTCCTCAGAACAATCCTAGCAATTGCTTGTAGCGCTAACCACACTTGTTATGATCGCACGTTATGTTATGAATGCACGAAAAAATCCGCGAAACCAGGTGTGATTCCCTGTTTAACCAACCCCCTACCCATGGGACGTCGAGAGGAGCAGTTGAGCATCTGCAGTATCTATTACAACATCGAACGTTTTCTTTTCAGAATCTTGGCATATGGTACATTTATGGTTGCGGGCTTAATGAAGTGACCGAAGACCTACAAGTATAGAAAAACGTCATGACTGTCCACACAGGGCTGGGCTATCTGGGACCTAGTTAACTCTTCCCTAGCCTGAGAACTTCAATTTCGCGTTCCAGGTGCGGCTTCGTGCACATTATTACAACATTATTACATTTATTACAACCAGCAGATTATCAGCTGCCACGGAGACAAGGACCACAGATTCTGGTTGGGAGAGTTTTTAAGTTGGTTCTTATTATTTGATATGCGAGTGACCTATGCTTTCACAATATGTTCTGACAGAACCGGGCAGGAAACAGTATTTCTACATTGAACCCAGGTTTATTCAAGTGGAATTCCGCTGTCTGTATGATGCCAAGTGAGGATTGCTAATCTTGCGAACGTGGCAATGTGCAAGTGTACACCCACAAGCCACCGTCCGAACTGACTCGGCACAAACTGTGGCGATCAACAGCATTTTGGATGCGACCTTGATCCCTTACTGCATGGATCATACGGAAATCACACTTTATCCATTCTACCCATCTGTACCCTTGTGTACATTCACCTACAGACCACAAGGCTACTTGGATGCCCTCAGTGCTGTTGAACGAGAAACGGACAGCCGATGTTTTAAATAAAGGTCTTGGTGATGGAAACAGATATTTGTGAAGAGAACAGAAGTTTTGACGAGATGCCCACCGTCGCTAAAACACACCGTAAAATATTGCTGGCCATTTTGAATTGCATGGTCGTACAGGATGTCATTCGGTCTTCACCACTGTTATGGGTACTATAGCCTTGCATGCAGCCTTAGATGCCACCATTCCCGGTGTAGGTTCGAAGGCCACCCAAGCCTTTGTTTCTGGCGGAGCGTAGGCGATTTCACCTTTCCCATTTAACATGTCAGGCTTTCGTTGACGGGCGTGGGTGGCATTCAAACTTACTGTATACGAGGAATGGTGGCATGTTAGATTGCATGCGATGCTAGTTCTAATACTAAGCTAAATCTAGATCAAATCGACGGTCATGATAACTCAAAAAAACTAAATATTCTACTGCACAAATTCTTTGAAGCACATCGTTTTTTTGGAGCCTGATCGTCAGATCGCGTAAAAATGCAAAACAGAGAAATGGTAGAAACACGATGATATTGATAAGTTAAGGTTCCCTCATTTCATAACGTCCGGCAATAAATACTTATGTAGTACGTATGGAAATATCAGTTACTATTACATGGAGCTTAGATAATAGTAACGGGCTTGTCCCTGGTTTTGGAAAAGGGAGCCGCATGTTATTCCGGAGAACAGAGCGCTGATTCCTGGCAAGACTCGTTTTGATTGACAGGTCCGAAAGTATCAAGTTCTCTTCATGGTCACGCGATGGCCAGGCTGCGAGCCTGTTCCATGACCTTTCCCATTACGTCATTCCCAATTTGCTCGGAGATGTAATCCTTCGCTTTTGCCACAATCGCCGACCAGGTGTTTACTTGTTCTTCGAATCTTCTTTCCATCATTGCCACGATGACGGTGGTGACCAGAACTGCCTCCAACACATTATACCCAGTCAAGACATCTTGGAGATTTTTCTGAATATTCCCGAATTTGGGCATTTGTCTCTGCAAGTCACAATCCAGTGTCCAGCTTCCATCCCAGTTTTGTAAAAGTAAGGTCGGAAGGAGGCAGACCAAGCTATCTGGAGGAACAGGACCAGTTTACGAAGAACACAAACTGTAAGTATTTTTTCCTTGACGAGTTTCAGCCAAACGAGACGGTATTTGAACAAATCTCCGTTTGTGATGTTATACGCTTGATTCCCGGCTTTTTCATGTGTGCTAACAAACAGCTGGAGTTTTGCGTTATGACCAAGAGGTTATTTCTTGCAACCTCGAAAACCACGAAACCACGTTGCCGGACTGTGATTCGCCTGTTATTCTCTCGCCCGACCGAACCACAGTTGGCGATTTTTGTACGAAGATTCACAAGACGCTGCTGAAAGATTTCAAATTGCACTTGTGTGCACTTGGTAAATATTAGCAGCAGAGATACATTGTAGTTTGCTGTTTGGAGCTGCTGTCCTGTGCATGAAATACAATTTCAATTGGAAATTTCAGATCTTTTTGTCGTGCTGAAAACATCTAAATGCGGCTGGTTTCACGGATATGCCTGACACGATTTCTGATGGCGGGTTGTTGAATTTTAGAAGTCAGGCATGAACATTTGAACGACGTAATGTGTTGTTGTTCTTTTATTTTCCGATAAATAAGAGAATGAATGACTTCTTTCCCTGAAAGTTTTTGGTACTTATTAATCGTGTGGGAACTGGGAAACGCTTTGAAATGTGTTTTTCATAGATTGCATGACAAAGTCACCGTACCGGCATGTTTCCTCCACAAATCACCGAACCACCCGTAAAGAAGAGCTCCACCTCCTGAAATCGTCTTGGTCCACCTGGAAACATGTATTAAACTTAAATCATCTAATCGAAAGTGGCTCGATGTGTCTGGAATCAGCTCATTGAGAATATTTGCTGGTCTGAAAAAGCTCGAGAGTTGATAGATCTTGACGCGCACGTTAGTCAGCCATTTACAAGTTGAGGAAGGCCCGTTACGGCGTCTTGGATGCTTGGATGTTCTTGATTTACACCGCTTATATGTCCTACGCTTGCCGGAAATTAATTGTATGAACGATTCGAACCAGATTTCTGCTTTTGCAGAACAACGCCATCGGTAGTTTAGCCCCTCTTGGAACAAATGCCGGCGGCCTAGCCAGCCTGGCCTTGAGGCCGTATTTTTGGACGGAGATGCTACATGCTACTGTATCCGGACAACGGACAAGGACATGAACGAAAGGTCCAGAAGTACGTGTCTTGTTGTTCTGTTGTTGAGTGGGATTAAAATCAAATTTCCTCCGGGTAATGTATTGTAAGCCTCAAATCGACATGGAAAAATCCAGAGGTGCGTGTTCAGCTAATTTGATTTTTAATTTCAGGCTTTCGCCATATTGAGTACCATAATCTTCGTCATTTAAGCTTGAGTCAGTATGACTTGACCTACCACTGGATCAATGGGAACCTTTTGCGCAACGTCTCCAACTTCAAGTGTAACGTGTTGGATGTATCCCAGAATCAGTTGACCCACGTGGATCGACCGGTATTTCGTAATCTGGGTAATTTAGATCGACATCATCTTCAACAAATCCGCATTGAGTGGATTGCACCACAAGCTTTCACTTATCAACACAAACTTGAAATCCTTGACAGTCAGGGTCTACTCCCCACTCTGGAAGATCAACGAAGGCGTAGACAGCTTCTTTGCCCTGAGTCATCTCAATCTGAGCACAAATCCTCTGAAGTCCTTATCGCAAGCCACCCTGTGGGATTCGAAATAAATTACTACTTTGTACTTGTGCAACGATCCCCTCCAGCAGTTGGATCCCACCGTTTCCATCTTGTTCGTTCACTCAAAGTGCGCAAAAGCAATTATATTAAAAGCACTTGCTTTGGTGGTCTAATGATTTTTCTAGGTGTTTCATGTTTGCCGTATTAAAATTCAAACCATCCACTCGAGCTCTTTGCGCCATCTGACAGACCCAAAGTTCTTGACATCTCGGAGAACCGCTTGAAGGACCTGGGCCCGGAGACGTTCACCCGCAAGCCGAATCTCAAGCTGCTGATCTTATCCAACAATGACTTGTAGGTCTACCGGAAATTGTCATCGTTATGATTTATTACGCTTAGAGGAGCTGCAGCTGGACGGAAATTCACTTTGGTTCATGGTCACTTAATTTCGGAATAAGCTATTCGATATAGTTCAGAGCAATGTGTCCAACAATCAAGTTCACTTATTACGTATCTGTACGGCTTGCCACGCTCATGACTTCATTTAGATGCTCATTCCAGTTCAATCTCCAAATAACATCCAGCAAACAAAATCATTCATCAACTAGTGTTTTGGAACTAAAAATGTATTCAATATCATGAATGGTGATGGTCAAGATGTTCTTCTTCTTGTCGTATTTATATAGTCGGCTGGGAATCGGATAGAAGCCTTCCGGGCTAATATCTCTCTGAACCTTGTCCGTGAATGTATATTCAGACCGCCTCGGAGCCAGAAAACCATATCGGTTCGCATTGTAGGTTTGCACCTCCCCTTCTTCCAGGTTTCGTACCTTGCTCACAACGCGGAGCAGCTCATTTCCGATTCCAATTATAATTCGGCCAATCATGTTGCAGTCTTCTTTGAACTTGGACAAATTCAAAGAAATGAGGGTCACAGTAGGTCTTGTATTAGATTCAAAACTTACAGCAAAGTTCGTGAGCGCCAAGAGTTTGTTGTGCCGCTTCAGCCGGTGCACCTCATCGGTCTGAAAAACAAACAGATTGAGGGATATTTTTATGGGACCCTATTGAGGTGAATATAACCTCATCTTGTAGCCGTCCCTCGAGCTGACGTTCCCTGCTATCTTGCCTTTCGTTATCATCAGCCTAGATGTAATGGATGGTCAAAAATTCTGATTAAACATGGCTATTTCGGCTCACTTCAGAATCTGTTTTATAGTTGGATTTTGGGTCATCATCGAAGTCAGCATCCGGGGTTTCCGCCTCATTGTCATCCTCACTGGCCGCAGTTTCATCCTGTTAAAAGATTAGTTTCATACAGCGTTGGTTGTATTTGAGGTTATGTGGCACCGTCCACTCACCCCTTGGTCGTCCACGTCAGTCTCACCATCGGTCGTCTCACCCCAGGACCAGTGTGAAGTGCTGGCAAAATTATGGTCCCTACTGGCCGCTGGCTGCCTTGCAACCACATCCGGCTGCTGTGGTGACTTGACAATCTCTTTTACGTAATTCCAGTTTCTTCCGTCTCTGATACTGCGGAAGGCCGACATGCGCTCCGTGTCCGTCTTAAATTTACTGAGGAATTCCTGAAAAGCCGATGCCGAACCCTCAAACAAACCATGCCGGTCGGGAGGGAAGTTTTTGATGGTTCCCGAATCGAGGCACTTTAGAAACCTTTCAGTTTCTTCCCACAACCTCCGCGAGGCATCTGCCATGTACGAAAGATGTTTGACGGAAGTGAATATTTGAGACTTCTGTAAAACGTTCGCAGTTAAATCCTTAGCAAAATTTAACATTACGCAGCCCCCCCCCTCCACAAGAGAATATCCTGTACCTTCATGTTTCGAAAAATCTCGAGAAATCGTGCTGTGGTCTATTTTGTCCTTAGATGTTTGCTGGACCGGTCTAACGGCAAGTCTATGCTCTCTGCCTCCACTTGCATGTATTCGTATTTTAGGACGCGGAAAATCCGCATCACATCGGAGACACGGATCTTCCGCACCTTCTCGTCAGTACGTTGGAGACCACCTGCCAATACACGGGACATTGACTTGTCGAGGTCTCGATACACCCGGACCTGCAGAAAGGAAACAATGGGTAGTCAGTCGCTTGTATCGGTGTCTTGGGCTCGTTATTGGGGTGGGGTGTGAAGACTCTTGTCCTTAATGTCAAGACTTTTCGTGGTCCACATTTCGTAGTTAGAACTATTGTGGCTCCACCCGGGAGTTCTACGAAAATGCTGCCCCATGGTTATTGTGAATATGGAGGGTTTCAACAACGAGAGCTCTTGTCTACGATTTGGCCGAGACTACGAAAGGTCAATTTCGAAACCTGAAGACTACGAAAAGTCTCTGTCTGCGAAATTTCATGGTGCCAGTTACCTGTATTGTGTTTGGACCGTTATGCGGCGACTCTCGAAACTGCTCTTGAGCGGCGGTGAAAATGTGACGTCCTGTGAAAACAGTCTGTCCGCTACGTATTCTGGAGAACACTATGTCTTATTGTTACCTGCAATAAGCTGCACTCGCTTTGCGCAGCTTTTCGTAAAACACCCTTTTACCACGCCGACAATAGTGGCTTGTTCTGGTTTGAAGGGTTCCTGCTTCAACAGCCTCACCCAGTCGGGGAACACTGGCCGCAAGCACCAATCGTCTGGGGCAATACCGATTTGTTTCAGGTCGATCTCAAATGTACCCTCAAAATTTGCCGCTATGGTCCTGTCCAGCTCCTCAAGTTCTAGCTCCAGAGGGTCCTTGTTTGTATGAAAAACAGATGCAATGTGATTTTCATACACGACAGCGACAGAGACTGTGTGATTTGAACTAACTTTGGGTGGAGGGGGAGTTTTCTTGGCCTTGGAGATTCCGCTTCTCCCTGCCATGACTTTGGGCCCTTTTGGCTTATTGGCAGTGATGTTCTTGCGAATGCCATTCTTCACTGCTCCGGGCTTCCCCATTATGCTTCGAGGTTCGAACAAGTCGTTGTATTGAGGAGCTAGACTAACGATCTAAAAGATGTTGGTTGAGCCAGTTTAGAGTTTAATCTATGTTTGGGACTTTGGTTGTACAACCAAAGTCCTTGTTGTCACGGAGATAGTAATCTGCATTTACAGCAGCAAGTTTTTCTCTCACTCGTCCCGGTTCGTCATATGTCGAACAATGTTTTCGAAATGCTCCTGCTGTGATTTCGGTGGCTGTGATTGTAAGATACTTGCCTAAACAACTGCACCTGCTACCATGACCTTTGAGTAGGAGAAGAATATTGTGAACTGTAGTGCTGAACAATTGGATACCATGCCGGTCATGTTGCCCATGCACTCAACCGATGTCTACATGGACGGAAATATTTGGCCAATCTTGCCTGAACATGCCGTTATCGAGTAAGGCCGGATGTTGGCGCTATTTCTGGATAATGGCCAAATCCAGGAAATCGATGATTACACCTTTAGCGGCTTATCGATTCTCAAAGAACGTTACCTCTACCATAATCAGATCACCATCCTTCGGGATTGCGAGTCTGCGCTTTAGAATACGTGGCGATCTGTGACCGGCCATGGAACGACATCCGTTCCATTAATTCCTTAAATTCCTCACACATTATTTATTTAACCGAGCTGAAAGTCTGGCTGGTAACCAACTAGATACACTGATTACTCTGCCGCTTCAGCTGATCCATAATTCAGTGCAGCTCTACTTGGGTAACAACATATGGGAATGCTGGTGTGCCGATAATCGGGAGAAGACCCTGACCGACTGGCTACTAAAGCCTTCATCACGAATTGTTGACCTTCAACACATGCACTGCTGGACTCAGCACCCAGAGTACGAGCTTTGTTACGAGATATGAAGAACCATGCCGAAAGGTGCTCCTCCGCCAAAGAACTGTCTCATGTGAGGGATCCTGTCTTCAGCGAAAGCTCGGACCAGCTCAAGACTGTCATCGGAATCATTCACGACTGTGTGTGCTTCATGGTGCTGTTGATGGTAGATGTACTCATGCGCTACCGTTATGAAATCCAAGTTCGGCTTCACTCGAGATTCCATTTACGACTTTGTGCATCTTTAATCGCAGAAGATGAAGAGAGTGACTATGGATATGAGAAAATTATGATGCTTTCATGGACGGCATTGATCTCGATGAGCAATTTATCATCGGGTTATCGGCCTCCCGTTTGGAATTCGGGTCGCCCAAATACAATTTGCTTCTGCCTTATCGCGATCACCCATCGGAGAAACCGCATTTCGAATGCACTATCCAGATTCCAGCTAAGTAAATGAACAATTTGGGACCGTCGGAGAATTTTTATATTGGAATTGGATATCAAAACGGCGCATCACCACTTCATGAGAACAAGAAAAACAAGGTTTTGCTGGGTGACATTCAGAGCACGAATTTGGATATGGATTTGAGGGTAGCTCAAGTCAAATCCTTGTCTTCAAATGGGGCGAGAAAATATTTTGGAAGAAACTATATTACGCTCTGCTGAATCCCGAGCCGATTCTGGAGAATCATTACTGTACTATCTCGATGTCTTTGGCCACTTTTTAGTCCGTGGTGGTAATTTACCACTGGGGCAACAAGCCACCGTAAGCCAGCGTATGGTGGTACCCTGCATCGGTAAGATAAAATGGCCGGGTGTAAATTACCACCACGGTCCAAAAAGTGGCCAAAGACATCGAGATAGATAGTACAGTACTTTCAAAAGCTGTCCTCCATTCGCAATGGCCTTATTTTCATTTAGATACATTCGTACCATCACGGATTTTGAACGAAGGAAAATGGATGAAGACTTGATGGATGATCGATTTGCCCAAACCGTCATAACTGAACGAACTTTCTTGACCACATGTTTCTTGTAAACGTATGCAGGCCTGATTTTCTCGTACGATTTTTTTTTACTTGCGATTTTTAACAGGTGTTGAATAATTCCGTCTTTTTAAAATCGTTTTGTTTTTCGCTGGCATCTTTTGTTCACATGTAAAGAAGCACAGATTTACAAGATGTGTAGCTTACCGATTACGACAATAAACGTGAAGCGGATACCTTGATGACCTTTCCAGTATCGTTCCAAGCGGCCTTTTATCAATATTCTTGCCAAACAGAAAAAAGCGCAGATCTGCATAGATCAGGTGAGGGAAAAACAATCTACATCAGTGCAAAAGAGATTTTGAAATGAAACACACCAGTCGCTGACATGCTGAGCAAAACGTCATCATTGAAGATTTTGAACATACGTACTGACACACCGGGATCAATCACTGGGTGGAAATTTTGCTAGCCGATCGCACAGTGCACCTCACCGTGGTCGTTGTACTCTACCTCATGTTCCTTTCGGTAATTCAACATTGTTCTTGATCATACGGGTGGCATGGGTCAGAATTTCCTGCTAACCGAGGTAGAGACGCATTACCATGTTGTTGTTGTTGGCTGGGCTGCAGCATGTTCCATAAAGGCAACGGTGCACATGCTGGCGGAGGATGACGTCCGACTAGCAAATTTAGAGAAACCGCTGCTACTGGAACCTAGACATAAGCGGAATCAATCGATGGCTGCGAGTGGGAACCTGGTTCAAGGAGGCAGTCTGTGGAGTTCGGAATACAGCCGTTTTGTGAATGCATTGCTGGATTCGAACATTCACAGAGCTGAGATCCAGTTTGATGATCCACTCGGAACTGTCCGGAAGCATCGACAATGGGAGACACACTTTGGAATTGTGGCACACAAATGTTGGGCCACAGCTGCTCGGAGTTCAGCCAATACATTCAAACCCTTTCCGGCATATAAGTTGACCACAGGGTGATTGCATACCGACAGACTGGAAGACAAGAACATGCAAGTAGCAATCGCATGGGCTGTGGCAAATAAAAATAATTTCTGAGCTGGTTTGAAGTTATGCATACCGGTATATCGTTCTTGCATTGAAGAGATTGCAGCTTCTACAGTATCGCATTATTCTTTAAATCTTGATTTCTTTTATCGCCCTCGTTCATATTTCTTTTCATTCTTGATGATAGCCTGTATTTGTCCCCCTTAATTCTGCTCCGTCATAGTCCACTTTTTATCTTGTTCAGAGCAGGCTGCCGCCAACAATCGATTGGAAATTATGAGCTAGTTTGGATTTCCGCTCTGCGCTAATATTGAAGATTTTCCATGTTATTGTTGTCATTTGGCATTCAGCTTCTTCTTACCTTGATTTTTGTCACCGTTTCCAAAACAATCTAAAACACCGTTTTAGAATGGCTCCAAAAACTGCGTTGGTTTTCGTTGCAAACGGCATTTCCGGTCATGCTATGCTCGAAGAGCTCATCGAGACTTCGCCCTGGGAATGGAGTTCCATCATCGCCGTTTCTCGCAAACCGCAGCAAGTCAACCTGACTGATTCTAGACTGCAGTTTCTGCCTTCGATATTCTCGCTCAAGACGTCCGAGAAATCGCGAAGATTCTCAAGGATGCCGGCGGTGAAAAGGTCACCCACGTTTTTTCACTACACTTATATCGAAGGAAAAAATGCAAAAAATCAGGCGGAAGTCAACACCGTTTTATTGCACAAAGCGTTGGATGCGGTTGTCGCTGTTGCAAAACATCTGGAAGTCTTCATGCTCCGAACTGGTCTGAAGGTAATTTTCGTTACGGTATTTTTCAGCTCTTGTAGGAAATTGCGATTTCATCGTACCGTTCTTTTTACAACCCAATTTTCTGGTTTTTCGATGACCTGTGATTGAAGTACAGCCACAAACAAAAACAAATCAGAAATTCGGAATTTCTGATGTAGTTATAATTTAATTTCTGTTATTTTCCATTCAATCTGTTTTCTATCCAGTTCGAATTCTAGTTCAGTTTTAGATAAGCATTCCGAAAACCCGAAGAAACTTCTTATGATTAATCAGTCTCTACTTATTTCGCAAAATTTCTTTTCATTCCTGTTTTACTTTTATTCATGCAGAAAAAATCAGAAATTTCCAGTTCCAATTAATCCATTATTTACTAGTAACTTTCATAGTTTTACATTCGATATCTTTTTTCTTCATTTAATTTTTAATTAATTTTTTTAATTTCTTTTAAACTCAGCAGTTTTTTGGAAGGCTTGTCCGCAATGATGAATACAGGTTTCGACGAATTATTGACATGTATTTTTGTTTGTATTCCAGCACTATCGCTGCCATCTCGCCGCAGCCCCAATGCCGTTCGTTGAAGATTTGCCGCGAGCCGAATGATCCAAATTTTTACTACGACCAACTAGACCTTCTTGGTCGAATATGCCGGCAAACACAACGTTCAATGGATCGACACTCGACCCGGTCTTATTATCGGCGTTTCCAAAGGTGAGACCCTGTGTAGACAGCAGACGAAATCGGAATCCGCTTGCCCAATATTTATTCCGATTAGCGAGTGTCATGAACATGGCTTCCAAAAGGAATACGCGGCTGTCCAAAAGGAACTTGGACTTCCGCTGACCTTTTCCGGAAATTCTTTCGACTGGGACATGTTCCAAGAGCATTCCTCGGCGGATAACAACGCGAAACTTCAGCTGTTTGTCAGCACACACGGAAAAGCCGGAAATCAGGCGTATAACATTACAAACGGAGATTTGTTCAAATACCGGCTCGTTTGGCCAAAACTTGCTCAGTAAGAAAAAGAAAGCATTTTCGGCTTTTGTTTTTCGCCAAACAGGCTTGTTTCTTCCAGATATTTCGGTCTACCGCTTTCCGACCCGCTTTTCACCGTTTCTGCCCCGACGGAAATTCCGATTGGTCAGCGAGTTGAATCGGATAGAGATATTAGACTTTTGTATCCGTTTTCGTTTTTGGATAAGAAGAGTAACGCAGTGCATCTTGCGTTGTGATGGTATTGAAGAACGTGTCAAGAGTTACCAGAACCGAATGTCTGTATCTGATACAAAATCAAATTCAGTTAGGTTTACCGTAGTGTGCCGTTGTGAACAGTCTTCGGAGCTCTTGTTCTCCATCGTGAAAATCCTTGAAACTGGGTAACAAACCGTCGACATTAATAATTTACCACCGGACTATCGGTTCCCGAACAGGGATGTGTCAAAAGACTGGGCTGGCGGGGCGGGGTAGTAACGCGCGGGGTAACGGGATAGCTGGGTTGCAGGGTTGCGGGGTTGGTTAGGTGGGGTAGGTCATCTTTTTATTAGGCAATTGATGGCAATTCAAACAACCTGGGGAATCCCGTGGTCTCCAAGGAAGATTGGTTGTACAACCAAAGTATCAATGTATAACTGTAGCAGGACAACGAACGAACACACAGCACTAGTAGTTGCAAAGCCGAACGCTACTACGGCACTACGGTAGTAGCGTTCCTGGTCAGAAGGAGGGATACCAAAATATCTGGAGGAACAGGACCATCTTGCGAAGAACACAAAATGTAAATATTTTTTACTGAGCGAGTTTCGGCCAAACGAGACGGTAGAGATGTTACACGCCTGCTTCCCGGCTTTTACATGTGTGCTTAGAAACAGCTGGAATTTTGCGTTGTTGTACACCGCGGAATGCTCTTGGAACGTGTCCCAGTTGAAAGGATTTCCGGGAAAGGTCAGCGGCAATCCAAGTTCCGGCTTCAGCAGCGGTAATTTGGTAAGAGTAACTGGTATCGTGCCTCACCGTTACGGTTACTGCGTACTACTGAATACGATTACCAATTACCATCTCCGTGCATGAAAATTTGATTTGGACTTGAAGTCTCACAGTTTTAGTTCAAGTTCTGGAAATTATTTTCTGGAAGTTATTGTCGCGATCTTGGAATTCTACTCATCTGTTGTCTTATTAGGAAAGAGGTTTATCAATCATTCAAGATGTCGGTGTTACAGAAGATCGCCGAGATCGAGGCTGAGGTATGTATTCAAATCGAGACAAGAGGTTCTTCGTCGTTCTTGAGACGGGCATGTTTTGTTTGTAGATGAACAGGACCCAGAAGAACAAGGCCACATCTTACCATCTGGGTTTACTGAAAGCTAAATTGGCTAAACTGCGACGAGAACTGATCACACCGAAAGGAGGTGGCGGCGGCACCAGTGAAGGATTCGACGTTGCCAAAACTGGAGGTTATATTAGCATCTTCTCACTTTGAAATTTCTTTCAGAGATTACGAAGTGTCTAATCTGCTTTCAGACGCTCGTATTGGATTTGTGGGTGAGTGGATCTTTGATACGACCGATTTATATGTTACGGTTGAAATCGGTACCAGAACTGACTATTTTGCTCACGGATTTTGCTTCGACATATTTGGAAACCGAAAGCTGATTCGAAAATCTGGAGTTCATTAATTGAGTGGGAATCTATCTATTTGTTTTATAGGATTTCCTTCGGTTGGAAAATCTACGCTTCTAACTACGCTCGCTGGGGTTTATTCTGAGGTTGCGGCTTACGAATTCACGACACTGACAACTGTTCCAGGTAAAAATACTGAACATATTTTATCGTCGGGAAATGTTGAGTACTGAAGTCCTTTTCATCGAGCGCTCAGGTGTATTTTGTCATATTTTCACGGAAACAGAACGCTAATTTGATATAATTGTAGGTGTTATCAAGTACAAGGGAGCCAAAATTCAGCTGTTGGATCTTCCGGGAATTATTGAAGGCGCCAAGGACGGAACGGGTCGTGGTCGCCAAGTTATAGCCGGTAAATTCTTGCAGTATTTGGAAATCTTTGAAAATTAATTTTCTGAATTTTTTCGTTGTGAAATGGTGAAAAGCGGACGATAAATATTTTTTTGTGTATTTGCAGTTGCGCGGACATGCAGTTTTATTTTTATCGTTCTCGATGTACTCAAACCTCTCCAGCATAAGAAACTTCTGGATTTGGAATCCGCCTGAATAAGCAGCCACCCAATATTGGTTTCCGACAGAAAGAAAAAAGAGGCATCAATTTGAACATGCTGGTAAATTCGCATGTTGTTTAATCTTTTTTTTGGTTTTCCAATCTTTGGTTCTGTTTCAGGTTCCGCAGTCTGAATTGGATTTGGAAACTGTCCGCGCGATCCTCGCAGAATACAAAATCCATAACGCCGACATCACTTTGCGTTATGATGCAACTGCGGATGATTTGATGATATCGTTGAAGGAAATCGAGTTCATATGCCATGTATCTACACCCTCAACAAAATTGATCAAATTTCCATTGAAGAGCTCAATATCGTCTACAAAATTCCTCATTGCGTTCCGATTTCCGCTTACCACAAATTGGACTTCCACGACCGTAAGAATTCGCCGGAAATTCGATTTTTGATTGAAGTTTCAATATCTCGGTTTTTTAGTGCTGGAGAAATTATGGGAATTGCTGAAACTTGTGCGGGTCTACACGAAACCTCGAGGTCAGCTGCCGGACTACGATTCGCCGGCTATTCTCTCTTCCGACCGGACTACTGTTCGCGATTTTTGTACGAAAATTCACAATACGCTGCTGAAAGACTTCAAAATTGCACTTGTGTGGGGATCATCAGTTAAACATCAGCCTTAAAGAGTGGGAAAGAACCATGTGTTGAATGACGAGGATGTTGTTCAGATTATCAAGAAAGCGTAGTTCGAGAAAAGTGGTTCATTTCTGATTTTTTTTTGTTTGGATGTTTTGGTTGAGAGTACGTATTTTCTTGGTATCCTGACAGAATAGTCTATTTGCTCCTGTTGTTGTAAGATCTTATAAAGTGCAATTTATCCGTGTTGATATCTATTGTTGACGCAATTTTCCTGCAAAACAACTGATTGTAAATCAAATCCGACTTCCGATTTTCGAATTATCTTAAAACGTCAGTCTGGTTCTTGTTATTCTTGAATTATGCACGATGTGAAGATGAATAGTGACAGTCTTGTTAATTCAAGTTGTTCTAATGGCATCTGGGACTTTGACGTCAAGGTATCCATCATTAATTGGTTCAACACCGCAAGCGGAGAACATAACAGTGTGATAACTACCGGTGGAGGTTACTGATATCATACCGAAGTGTTCGATTTTTTGAAATTCTCATAGCTTCTCGCAGTTGAGAGGACCTCAGCCTCCGAAAACTCCCTAAAAATAGCACTCAGTCTAACATCGTTCGTAATCTTCTACGGACTCTTCAAAAACACCTTCATCAGTTTCGTCCATTTCATCCAACCCTCCGTTCATGAAGAACTTCTCCCGATGAGCAGTGACGCTTTCAATGCTTTTGTTCGGAATTCTTTTTCGCCGTGATGTTTTGCGAAGATAAAGAAACTGACCGACTCGATCCATCCTGCTTCATATTTTCCGGCGACCACGTACATATTCTCCAGTACTGGGCAGCTTCTCTAATCTAAGCATACTCTATAAACAACACGAGCAAGAGCCTCCAAAACATTCCAATCGACGTCCATCAATATCTTGATCCGTTCCGATGAACTGTTTGATGTAGTCCGTTAAACGCTGCTGCATAATATTTGTTTCAATTCGCTGACGGTGGAGAGCGGTGGAAAAGGTGGAGAGCAGACCAGAAAGCGGAAAACCTTAATATGTGGACAAAAACAAATTGCGGAAAATTCAATCCCAATGTATTCTTCATCACTCAGCGAGTTTCGGCCAGACAAGGCGATACTTACACACATCGCCGTTGATGTTATACGCCCGATTCCCGGCTTTTTCGTGAGTGCTGACATACAGCTGGAATTTCGCATTGTTATCCGCCGAAGAGTGCTTCTGGAACATGTCCCAGTTGAAAGGGTTTCCGAGAAAGGTCAGCGGAAGTCCAAGTTTTTTAGACAGCTGAATAAATTCCGATGCAGGAGCAGGAGGTCATGTTCATGACATAGGTTAATCAGATCAAATTGTTCGGCGATGAGTTCGATCGTGTCTATGCGCATGAGACCTGAACGCCACAGGCACGAGATCAATGGACAGAAGAATGACGAAATTTGACTGTGGCGGTGTGTCTTGTAAGCTCTAATCGCTTCACAGCCATTTATGGTCAATAACTAACTCGCGAAAACGTGTTTCAGTTTGAAATTGTGCACTTTATATATAGTACTCCTAAATACATGTATGCAGTCGCAATACAACCATAGAACATGCGCAAGTCCGAACCAGCTCATAAATTTCGAATTGAAAAGGCGAAAGCATATTAACAACTCAATAACAAGGTATAAAGCGGCGCATTACGTTGAGGATTGGGCCGGAGCCGGAACAACAGAGACTGCCATCAAGAAAGAAAAACGAACGAACACGATAAGAGATCAAAATTCCGGGAGTAACGCGATATTGAAAAGCGCCAATGAAAAGCGTAAAAACTCATGCCGTGGAGAATATAACAGTGCACCGATAGTTACTCAATAGCATACCGACAATTTCGATCTTTGAAGTTCTCATAGCTCTTACCAGCTGGGAAGAGCTCAGCCCCCGAAAATTTCTTAGAAAGCGAATTCAGTTCAAGATCGTGCGTAAAATCTTCTGCTAATTCGCGAAAACCATCTCGATCACCTTCGTCTGTTTCATCCGATCCTCCGCACATGAAGAACTTGTCCCGCTGCGCAATGACGCTTCTCAGTGCTTTTTCTCGGAGTTCTTTCTCACCATGACGTTCTGCGAAGATATAGAAACCAACCAGCTCCTCCAGTTTCAACGTTCGCTTTAACAGCGTGTTTTTAGCCTGCTGCTCGATGCTTCCGGTTTCATATTTTCCAGCGACCACGTATATATTCTGCAGCATTTCCGTTGGCAACTCATCCAAAGAGGCTCCATAAATAACACGCACAAAATCATTCAAAACACTCGAATCGACGTCCATCAAAATCTTGATCCTTCCCAAAGAATCATTTGATGTGTCTCCACGAAGCGCAGCGTAAAAAAACTGCGACTGAGTCGAAACAATCGCGCGATGAACTGGGATACCGCAACCATTCCGGGGAACCAGGACTGCGTCCGTTAGGACATTTAGTTCACGGAGGTCGCGGATTTTACCAGATGAATTCCCATACATAGCTACAGGCGCATATCCGACCACGACAGTGAATTCAAAGTGCATGTTTTCACGTAGAAAATTTCCGAAAATCGGTCTTGGGGAGCGACGAAAATCGAACTGAGCGGTGATGCAGTTACTTCGTTTGATTACTCCGGAATACATGTCATAGCCTGGTTCCGAGTAACGCTTGGACCTACAGCTGCGAATATTAGTTTTACCAACCCGAATAGTGGCAATATTTTTCACTAACGTGTATTCCAATTCAAGAACACGAACGCTTGGTTCATCAATTGCCTCTAATCTGAGGTGGGCCGAAGGAGAATCAGGACAACAATAAGTATTGTAACTTTTTTTCACAGCTTTCTTCTGGCTTTGGGTGATGTGGACTTGCCACTTGTCAGATCGAGATGGCGTTCCTCTACCCACAACATCAGACGAGAAGACACGATCATTTCCATTCAGTTCTAATATTCGATCCTCGTCAAAACGCCAGAATAGCTTGAAAGTTTCGACTCCATAGTGCGGATAAGCTGAGTGCTCGTGCAGAGTGATTGGATATAGACCATCCATAATGCAAAATATTTACAAAGCGACAAAAACCAAAAAAAATCGGCAGAAATCAACTTTTCGTTTGACGTAAAATATGCCACAAGAATCCACGATATTTATGTGATACTGATACGTGTTACAGTCAGTGGTGGATTTGACAAAAGTTCCATGGGGGAGGGGGGAGCTCCGCCATACTACAGTATATGTCTTTGGCTAAAGTCTTTGGCTCCGCTCCGCTTCCATTAGCGAAGCGGAACCGCTTACCGCTTTGCTTTCCTTAGCCAAGTGGGAAACGGGGGGGGGGGGGCGTTATCTGATGTAGGGGGAAGCCCCTCGAAGTCGCGGAAATCCCCTTTCCCTCCTCGCAAATCCAGCACTGGTAACAGTACAAGATTCCCAATACAATACTATACTAGAGCTTATGCGAAAGGACGTCAGCGAGCGGAATCAGAATCAGCAAAGCGAGCGGTTAGTCAGTTTCGATCGAGCCCCTCCCGCCTCGCTCGACAACTGACTGACACGGTCGCTGCGCAGGCGTGGCGGATCAGCAGAAATCGCGTTTTTG
>JAQIWT010000223.1:0-27614 GCA_034696485.1 Isohypsibius dastychi | reverse complement strand
CTAATTGCGGTGATATCGCGGGATAAGAAGCCAAAAGTCATGGTTTCTTGTTTGTTTATTGCACCGAAAATTGAATAATGAATGCTGAGAGTGAGAACTCTATTTCCAGGGCATTTTCCCCCTCAGTTTGTTTCTTCCATGATTGGAAAAGTTTTCCGATTGATTTTGGACTCAGGGAACAAAGCGCTTACATGCATTTTATTTTTGTTCGTTTTTTGTGTTTTCAGTTGGCGCGAGATGTCAGTTTGGATATTCTGGCTGAGAGAACTCCTTCATATTCTGGAGCGGATCTCCAGGAATTCTGCCGGAAAGCTGCTGTTCGTTGTTATAACAGATCCTCACCGGAATTCGAAGATGCTCGAGATGAACTGTCTTTCAGAAACAATGAGTAAGACACAAAAAACTCGGCGGTTTAAAATCAAAACACAAGCTGTGTTTTTCATGAATGTTTTCACTGGAAAAAAATATCAAAGGAGTGAACTGAGCTAAGAAAAATCGGCCTTTGACAATGAAACCAAAATGAAAGTTGGTTTTGAATTCGGATAAATCTTGAAATTGATTCTGTATAGTACAGTTCCTTTGAATTTCAGAAATTTAGATTTGGGATTTTGTGTTGATTTGTTGGTAACGGTATATTTTCATGTGTTTTTTGTTCTTTCAGATGTGAATCACAAGATTTTGAAGTGGTGATAACTATGGATGATTTTGATTACGCTCTCGGGTCGGGGACTTCCGGTGCCCAGTTGAGCCTCATGCATCATTTGGCCGCCATGGCTGGAACTAGCTGAATTATATGCTTAACTTGTCATGGATATTTCTCTCATTGTTTTACTGAATGTTATTGCGTGGTTCTTCAGAGATGGTTTTTAACTCGAGTGTGCCAAAGATTTGGGAGAATGAAATCAGTGTGTTTTTTGTCCCCCCCCCCAAGGGGGGGGACCTATGGATGGCCCACACGTTAGCGAGTTTTCAAAAAGTTTTACTTAAAAAGTTTTTCATTGGCCCCAAACACACCATGTGGGCGTGCCTACCCACTCACAATTAAGAACCTCCCACATACCCCGCCTCCCACTTACCAAAAAAACTTTTCACGCAGAGTTTTTGAAGACGAGTGTGCGGGTACCACTCCTCGCCTCGACAGCGGTCAACCAACATATAAGCTTACACTGATGGTCAATCAACCCTCTCTAACTTCTCGGATTTGTCTCGTCGTTGTCAACATCATAGAAGCACATTTAATATTCTTTCTTCTGATTGAATCCCCACTTCTCAGCAATGCTATCCATGGATACCTGAACTTATTTTTTCCATACCTGCCTCCTACCTACCTCCATCTTTCCATAATTGCCTCCTACCTACCTCCTCTCCATAAATCAACTCTAGAACTTTATCATCCCACGTTCCCCAAGTAACTCGTCCTTTTATCCACATTTCTGAGCTCCCTCACCCATCTCGGGCCACGTTCACGTTTTATCTGAATATCTCCTTTTTCACAGATTCCAGACAAGCGTTGGAACGGACAGCTCGAAAAACGTTGGAACGGACTTGCCAAGTAAGGACGACTTCCGTATTGTAGACGTACTTTATGAACTGGTTTTCTGTAGCCGAGACTCAAAATCTCCTCAAATTTTCCAAAAAACTCGAACTTCTCCGAGTAACCATCTCGTGATTATTTCTATAAGAGTTTATCATTCCTCGACATAATTCCTTTCGTTTTGAACTTATTAAAATCCTCTGATACTGTGAAATTCGCCGATCTTAGATTTTCATTTCCTTTAGGAATTCAATGGATTCACGGCAAGAAGGAAGTTGTTCCTTATCATCATCTCTTTCTTCACCAGTGCATCGTGAATTCGATATGTCACTCATATTTCCATTTTCCCAAACATATCCGGCTCTAAAACACGCCAATCATTTTCCTTTTGTACGGAATTCTGTCAAGCTAAGGATCCATCACTCGCATGGTGACAGCCTCAAATCCAACGTGAAATTATATACGAAAATCGCTCCCTAATTTTTTTTCCTGATTTCAGGTTACGAGAAATCTTCGATTCCAGCGAATTGGTCGACGAGGCACCCGATTACATCTGATTGGATTTACACTCAGTATTTTTTCGACAGCATACATATGCTTCCCATCCCCGCCAAATTTCAATCCTTCATAGATGTTGTTTTTTTCTCTGGATTTCATTCCCAAATCTTTTCCAAGCCATTTGTGCACTTTGTTTCAATTTTGACCGACAAGTCGTTATTCACGGTGTTTAAAAATACTTCTCTGAAAACTTCGTGGTTATATTTAAATTCTCGTCGCACATTTCTTTGTCACTCACACCTTTTGTTTCCCTCAATCTGTGTCCGACTAGCCATGCAAAAAGATCGATTTGTTTGCAATTGCTCCAAGACCAATCAACAATTTTTTTCATCTGATGATTATACTTTGCTGTCTCGGCTATTTCCAATTTTTTTCTGGTAAGACAACTTAACCATGAATGCAGAGAAATGGTCGTGTAGTCCGGTGGCCGCGATGGCAACAACCGTAAAATCGAATATTCAATTCAGTCCCTCAAGTTACGTACGCACCGGGTTCGACCCTCCATAATGTCTTGTTTTTTCTGTCCTTTCGCACGTACAAACCCACATGAACCCACTCCTCCTTTTTTCCAGAATTTTTCTCCACTGTAGACAATACTAATTGCAAACGTTCTGCACAGCGCTTCTTCTCTCCATTTCGTTATTTCTCACTTAACTATCCCCGAAAATATTTCACATGTCTCTTTTTTTCCGAAATATGCGTTCCCTTATTTTTTGATATGTTTTCAATCCATTAAGTTGCATTATAGAACAAATAATCACAAATACCGACCAGTTTATTGCTAACACGATGCAGCTATCCCGAATTTGATCAGAGCGCTCCACCACAGCATGTCAACGAAACTCTCGAACTCATGAAATACACCTGGATTACGAATAAATACTGGCAATTAGACCGCTCTCATTGGAAGCAAAATCTTTTCTAAAAGAAAAATACCAATCATAAAATAATTTCCATGATTTGGTACAGCATGTCAAACTCAAACTCACTTCCGGCCATTCGTACTCTATTTTACAACTGCAACAGCAACTGGTTCAGTAGCGGCCTGGAAAATCATCCATTTAAAAATGCAACCGCTCTTCACCAAAGTTCGACACACTGACCCGCTCCACCCTCTAAAACACCTCTACCACCGACAATATATACAATAAACTTTCAGGACTGGTTTTTTTTTAAACTTTTCGCTCCAGTGTATTCTGTTTCCTCTAATTCACCAAGAAAATCCTATACTTGTAGCAATTGAAAATCCTATATATCTGCGATTCCCCCGTAAACTTCATTCACATCTGCCACAGATTCCATGCCTTCACAAATAAAAAATCACCGACACCGACTAACTCAAAAAATCCTCCGGATTATAGATATATACCGGCAATTAGAACGCTCAAAACGGAAGCAAATTCTTGGTAAGAAGAAAAATTGAAAGAAAAATTGATATCGCCATCTTGTAAGAGTTCACCGTTACAGCATCTCAGACTTAAACTCACAAAATTCATCCGCATCATCGATCAATTCCACCAATTCGAACTCGAACTTGTAACCAGCAGCAATTTCTGGATCATTAGCCACCAACGGAAATCCTATAATCAAAAATGCAACCGAAGAATCCTTGGCGTTTCCGTCTGCTCTCCGTCACATTGTGGACATCCACGTCCCAAAATCTTTGGTCGATTATTTCGAGCAGCCAAGTTTGATTCGTACCACTTCACAGCGCACTCGGTACAATATGCATGCAAACATTTGTCGAAAACGGAGAACGATGTGACCTTTGAATCTTTCTGAAAAAGATTATTTTGCCATGTTAATCAACTTTTGAATTGTTCCTTGGACATACATAAATCTCGCAGATTCGGCACAAAACCATTGATCCGTTACTTCCGAAATGTGATTCGGACAGCTTCAGGATCTCCTGTTTCTGACAAAGATCCTCTGCTCGTAGAGCCTGCACCTTGTCCTCCAAGTCCATGGCATGGCTTGCGATCTAAAGCAAAATCCCTATGTATAAACTTCTTCGGTAGCAACTTTTCAACGAGCAACTCCTTACCTCCTGTTCTCGTGCATACATCTCAGCATTCTCCTCCAGCAACTCATTGTAATCCCCAACCATGTTCTTGTAGCATGTCAGCACTACCATGTTGTCGTTAACTCGCTGGTTGAGCTCATTCTCAAGTTTCCGGACACGATTTTCCAGGATTTTCTTTCCTTTAATAAAGTTCTTCCGTGAAACAACCCATCCACACGATCCCACCTAAAATTCCACTCAACGTCACCAATCACGTTCTGCTACCGCTGCTCCATATTCTACTCACATCCGAAATGCATTTCACCGATACCTGGCGCAGACGGCGTTTTTTCTTCACATCCGAGACACATGGATTTCCCACAGCTGATTCTTCGTCCGGAAGTCCATCACTCGATTCTGTCTGGATGTTTGACAGAATACGCTGTTCGACGGTATTTTCGGGATCCATTTGGGTTGACAAAAGTGTCGTGGCCCAGCACAAGAACTTTTGACAAATTCAAATCCTGCCTGGCTTTCCAAACTGGAATCAGGTCAGACGATGGCGGAGCCGTGTCAACAGCCAGCACGGTACAAATCCGGGTTGTACCGCACCGAGCCGTTAAACCGATAACGGTGTCTCCGTCTTGACCTTAAAATACTCACGCCACACTGTTCTAAAATTTACTTCACCAACCATCCAATTTGTTTCCTCTATTAGCAAAATCCAAAACCGGAATCTTGTTTCCAAGAAGAATTTAACTACAGGAACAATCAAGTAAAATCGTGCAATACAAAGCAAAACCGAATTCTGCCAAATTATCTATATTAAGTTACCAACCGGAAATGAGTCCTACGAGTTCGAAGTGGCGGTTTATCGTGAAAAATTTCATACTATAGTAGCTGCCAATTCTGTCAATCAAAAAAGTATGTGAAATCAAATTAAGGGTGATGAGTCACAGCCCCGGCTCACGACTTTGAGCCTCATTTCTGGCGTTTCTGTACAAAACCTGCTCCTCGCAAAATGTACCATTTATCTACAGGTGTTCTTCCAAAGTCAACAGCAATTTGTCACGTACATATCTACCGACTAACGATAATTCCCCAAAGATACGCATTATAATGCGAAGATCATTCACCGTCTTCATTCAGTACTTCAGCATAATAGACCCAACCGGTGCTGCAAAATTCACGATATGAACTAACCAAAGAGCAAAACAAACCGCTAACTCCCTCACAAAATTACTCCTCGTCTTCTCCGGTCCCGGCCAAAACCACAGTATGGTTACCAACTTCATCATCAATGATAAAACGCAGCAAACCATCTTCAACCATCTGTTTAATTAATCTAATAAAAATCTGCGACAAATGCATGGTGACTTGAAGATCATCATCGGTCCCCTCAGAATTCATCCATCCGATAAGTTCAGACAATCGCAGATCATCCGCTCCATCTATGGAAATACTGTTACCGGAAGTTGTGCGTGACCTTTACTTCATTACTCGTACCTTCACAACGCTCCGCCAAATAATCAAGCACAGCTTCCTTATATTTCTCAACGCCCTCACTATGCAATTTCACGTTCTCAACCAGCATACTTCCATCTGGAAAAAATACCGCATAACGAACACACGCTCCCTCAACAAAATCAATAATTGCCGTGCGGATCTATAGTACCACCTTCAATTTTCTCGCACATAACTGACCTTCCATTTCCCGGACGTCATCATCCATCACCATCCCATCAAACGTGGAAGGTTCGTCTTCTTCTACCAAAAACACTTTTCATCATTCTTTATTTGCACTATAGTTCGATACCGATTCCGGCTTACCGAACGTAAACTTCGGCTCAACACTGGAATTACTTTCACCAGAATGACCCTCCGGCTCAAACGCGTCCACTAAACAATGACAATAGAAAATTCAACACGTTCACCACACCCCAAGAAACTTGAAAAAAAAACTCATTACCGACACGGTCTGCCCTCAACCCTTTTCTTTCCACTGCAGAATTATCGGCATCATCTCTTGACTCCTTGCTCCCCAAAGAAACAGTCTGACTCTGCAAACAACCAAACTTTCCCTCTCAACCAATCTCAAGCACAATTCTCCCCTCCTACCTCTACAAGACGATCATACTCATTCTTAACTGCCACAAACGATTCCGAGGGACCATCCACAATCATACGATACAATACTCCCAAAGGAAGCTCCCCGACACTCAGATTCTCCGAATTCGGAACACGGCTCAGACTGGTGTACAGTATTCCGACTCCCTTTGGCGAACGGACATGAACAACAATTTTCCCCAACGTCAAACCCTGGCACTTGTAATTAGTTACGGCATAACAGAGACGAATTGGGTACTGTTCACGTTTCCAATGAGTCCCCTTTCGTCCAGGAAACTGCGCCATGACATGTTCAACGTAAACGATGTAGCCTCTGAAATTTATAACAATCAGTTTCTCATATCACGCTTTCCAACACTCACTTACAAACCGTCCGGATTCCTCCTCCCCGATAATCGTCCAGACTCCCTGTTCTCCATCAGGACCCCGATCACTCCTGTTCTGTCCTCAGGTAGACTCACAATCGTTCCCAAAGCTCCGTTATATATACCGTCCTCCAGGTTTATGTTGCGCAGAACCATGACCTTTGCCGATATCTTCAAGACTACCTTCGCGGCCAATCCTCCACACTTATTAACATCATCGTAGATCAACTTTGATCCACCAACCCCTTTTCTGGAAATGAGAGTATCCTTCGCATGATAAACAACCGAACTTCCCGAAATTCTCGTCAATTTTGCGGCATTTTCCCGATCCACGTCTTTGTTCAGCTCATAGATATGTGTCGCATCTGACCAGTATTTCGGATCCATACCATGTCGATTTTGTCGGCTGACCAGGAATCTAACAATTTCCATCGTCATATGTCCCGTTCGAATTACATTCAACATTTTCAAATACGCCGAATCACCACGTTGTCGCTCATTCTGATCGAAGAAAAAGGTCACAAACGATCTCCACAATCCTTGTATGATAACGTTGCGGCTCTCAAATATCCAAGGTGAACAAACAGGTGGAAGTTGATAGAAGTCCCCCAAGAATATCACATTCATTCCACCGAATGGCTGCTGGTTGTTCCTAATTTGCTGAAGTCGCTCACTGATACTCAACAACAAGCTCGGTGTGACCATCGAAACCTCATCCACAACTAGGTACTTTATTGCCGAAAATTCTCGTCGCTTTTTCTTCACCTTTTCATCACTAAGCGGCGATATGGATACCAACTTCGACGATTTTCCCATCTGTTTTCCACTTTTTTTGTCTGGATATATTCCTAGTAGACTATGGATCGTCATTCCACGGATGTTATGCGCCGCCACGCCTAAAACAACACCGACGAGTTCCATCATTTGACACTCATTCAGCAATTCACCAATTCTGCTATTTTGTCAGGAAGCACTACCTGTTGGTGCCGCCGTTGCAACAACGTTCCTCCCATTCTCAGCAGCCCCCAGGTAATTTCTGATATTATCAACCCAGAACGATTTGCCACTAACAAGAAATGAATCAAACATATAACCAAAAATACTCTTACTTGACCACTTGACTCACCTTCCAGCTCCACCAGTAACAAACATGGTCAACTGCCTTCCTTCTCGCCGCAAGCCCATTACATAATCCATCGCTTCGCGTTGATACTTGTTCATCTTCAGAATATTCTCCATCCAATTTGGTGGAACAGTATACTGCAACATGTTCAAATTCGACTCCTGGATTTTCCCATGACCACAATCATCGATATCAAAATCACGGAGGTCATTCTCATAATCATACACAAATTCGCCAACTCCGTCGTCACTCGAATCGTCTTCAGCTAACTCCACACACCTAATCAGTCCAGCAACGTCAGCAGCGGCCTTCAAACGGACCGACTCAATACTGCGGCTAATCTCTTCTTGAAATTGGAGAGATGGCAAAGTGTCGAACTGCAATCGGCCAGAGCTTCGAGCACTATAAAACGCCTCGATCGTCCTTTCATCCGTATCCCCAAGTTCCTCCTCGCTTCTATGTGCCAGGAAAGCAGACATATAATGATATGCCAGATCAGCCTCATCAGCCGGAAGTGGCCGAAAACGTACGCATATCGGCGAGCTCCTTTTCATGACAAACGTTCCATCGAACGGAGCACGCATACGTCCGTGGAGAGGAAGCTCTTTTTTCCCCGAGGCATATCTCTTCACTCTCTTCTCGTACTGATCCACTTTCAAAAATTCGAACTGACTGAAGAACTTTGCCTGACAAACATCCTCCAAATTATCCGGACGACAAACATATTTCTCCCACTTAGTCGGAACAATTGTTGACCTTGACCCCGCTTCCAGACACTCAATATCCTTATGGGGTTTGAAGAAAAACATCCTTTTACCCACACGATTTGTGTCGACAAAAAGCACTGTGACGTCAGAATAACAATACGGCAACTGCAACCCCTGCAAAGCCGCTTCTTGTGCCGACAACGACCGCATCCTAAGGAAGGCCAATCCCGTTTTATAAAATATCCGCCTGGCTGCTGTATTACTGCTTTTTTCTAGAGCCATCTCGATTTCCTGACGAAGCATCGAACGATCCACCGGCTCCGATTTTGTCAAGTACGCAAAGAGATACATCGCCAAACCAGTAGCTCCTCGTATCTAAAAGATTAACAATTCATGATCATACTTCTTAATAACAAAAAGAAATATGGAAAGATAGCCAACAGACTTACCATCTGAATATCCATATTCCCTCCCCACACGAGTAACAAAACCGGGTTATATGGATTCGTCAAAGTTTCTTTCGCTCCTCGTCGTAACTGGTAGAAATGGCGTTGCGACTTCTTTGACCTCAAATCCACTATCTCCGTCCGGTTTGAAACTTTGAATGGGGCGCCGAAACGACAATATTTACCACCGGACTTCCTACAGCACTTCGAGCAGTAATGCTGTTGGAGGCATGTAACGAGATCGTATAACACCTTATCCTCTCCTTCGTCCGGCACCTCCACCGTAATATATTTATCAATAAAGCTGACGACTGCTTGTCTCTCAGCGGAATTCTCTGGGTTCGGCGCATCCGCACACCAGAAGATGCAATGGTAATGCACACTTCCACGCATCTGAAATTCCGCTCGAACAAAATAATGGACCACTCGACCAATAACTTGGATTTTATCGTCCAGAATAAACGCCAGAATAGCTCTGAATCTTTTCTCCAGATGCTTCATGACAATCACTGGATTACGTCGTAAAAGATCTTCCCGCTCCGCATAACTAAGACCCGCTGTAATGTCCTCATCTTCCGTCCGCAAAATTTCATGGAACACGTCAGGCCAACCAACATCATTAGCCGAAAAGGTCACAAAAAACGTCGGCTGTCCCCACATAGCACATCTCGCCAAAACTTCTTGCAGCACCTTCGCCCAATATGGCTCGGTTCCTCTAATCTAAAAACATTTAGACATTATGAACAATCCTCCCCCCAAACCGCATCACATCACACAAATTGACTAACCTGTTGAACATGCATGAAATTCTTCATCGAAGCAATGTTCACTGACTCCAACAGATACTCTTCTTTCGTAGGATATGCTTGATTAATCATCCTGGTGTACACTCCAGATTGAGAACGCAACATCCGCGTCGAAGCCTGACTGACCATGTGGAATAACCAGGGTATCGAATCACGAAACCTAGGATCCTCCTGGAGCAACCGCGCCTTGAGATAAGTAGAAAAATGCAGCTTCACGCGTCTTTTCTCTGTGAAATCATTTCTCCCATCAGGATATAACGTTGGATGAGCACCGGATTCCCATGACGGATAATTAAAACTATCTAATGGAGGTCCAGGCAAGCGCAGATCATCCGCTGAAAAGTTCACAACTCCATGATCGAACGGTCTCGATGGCAAAGGATCAATTGGCATGAAGGACAAGTAATCATACACAGGCATAATTCCAGCGTTATCCTCATCCGCATCCGGAAAAAGGTAGGCAAAACGTTTTTCGTCAATACTTATATCCGAATAAAGCGGATTATACATCCTCAGAGAATTGACAGCAGCCAATATCATCCGCACTCTAACCGGCAACCCCTTCCGGACAAACTGAGAATCCCGAAATACCAACACTTGATTATCCGGCAGAGAATCGACGAACTTTGAAACATCACTGGGAAACTGGATACATAAACCACGGCACCCCAGTTGACGTCCTTTTCCCAGTTTGACAATTGTTTGACATGCTCGGTTCTTTGCCAGGAGAAGCTTCTCAAAGCTATTCAACATGATCATTTCCGGCGGAATTTTTGCACAATCCATCCTATTCGCCAATGACGTCGCCGGCGTCTCCTCTTTCTTAATCGCTTTCCAACAGCACTCACACAAATACACCTTCCTCACATCTTTATTATATTTCGACACCGGAAGTACCTCCTCACAGATTTGACAATATTCTGAGATGTCATAGAGGCGAATGGACGTCTTGTTACCAATCCTGGTACAGGAGACGCAACTGAGGATACTGATCAACATAACCGACCTACGAAACCGAACTGCCGCAGATTTCAATTTTTTGTCCTCAAAACGCTCCGGATCAACAAGGTAAGTTTTTGGCTGACGGTACCAGTATGCCGGATCTAGAATTAGTATTCAGGTAAATCATGAGGTATGCATCAGCACCAACTCGTTTACCTCGTACAATCGATGGCTTAATGTCCATTAGTTCAACAGCGAGCTCCTCTAACTTGGCGATATGCGGATCGTCTGTGGTATCTGAAAAAAGTTGACAGCCAAGATAACCAATTGCCAAGCGCAAACATGTCACCATAGACTTACCCATCTCAAAGCCATGTAACTCTCGAATATTCTGTAGTGTTTCGTTGAACCCGTCACAGAACTTCCCCTGGCCGGATAAGCTGCTAGGACCAACCAGGTTATCCAAGCATTCACAAAGATCCTCGATTCCGCGCATATCATAAAGCCCATTGTTAATCGCAGCGTTGTCATAATCGAAAAGCTCCCGCACATACTCCGAAAAGTCTTCGTAAATATTCTCCATTTCATCTCACACCCCAAAATCCCGTTTCTCCATGTATAATTTCTTGCTCAGGACGACAAAAATTGTTCCATATGCGAGGTCTTCCAAAAAACGCAAACAAACGATGACATCAAACAAAGTACAGTATCAGCCCACACCCCCTTCAACTCCCCACCCCCCCCCCCCCCCACACTAACAAGTTTGGTAGATAGTAGATAGTAGCGCTCATAGAGAGTAACATTGTTGCCATTATTTCGATCACACTTCACTTTTTCTGCAATCTTTCTTTTTCCCCGAAAGATATTTCCACAATGGTGCGCACCAAAAATGCTCCTGTTCGCAAAGTAGATGGACCGCGAAAACAACTCCAGACCACTGCTGCTAGAAAGACTGCACACTGGACCGGAGGCGTTAAGAAACCAGCTCGCTATCGTCCTGGAACCGTTGCGATTCGTGAAATCAGACAGCATCAAAAATCCACCGAACTCCTCATTCGAAAGCTTCCTTTTCAAAGGGTTGTCCGCGAAATCTCCCAAAATCTCGGGAATATTAACCGATTTCAGTATTCTGCTCTGTTGGCGCTCCAGGTAAACCCCTCAAATTACAGTGTTCTTCTCAGCTTAACCTATCGTTTTCAAGGTCGCGACTGAGGATTACATGGTTGGACTCATGCGGGACACCAATCTATGCGCGATACACGCAAAGCGAGTTACCATAATGATCAAAGACCTTCAACTGGCAAGAAGAATTCGCGGTGAAAGAATGTAGATGATTCAGCGCGACTCATGGAATACTTCAGCATTCCGACTCCACAACATCCTCGATCTTCAGTCAGTTCATTTCTCTCAGAATTCCCTTCTCATGTCTTCATGCGTACCGGTTTTTAGCAGAATTCTCTATTTTAGTTCACAGTTTTATGCAGGCTGACTTTTTTGACCGGAAATCCATAAATCATTGTCACAGCCCGATTTGCTCTCGATTTTGACACACTTCTCCGAACGATACAGAAATGATTCTCTAGAATAATCGATCCTCGAGGCGCGCCGATCTTATATATACCAGGTCACTTAGACCAGAACTATTCAAAGAGATATCATTAAGGAATATCATTCCTGCAGCTTTCCCGATAATTATAGTCTAGACTGTGCAGGATACGGCCTATTTTTATTCTGGCTAAATGTAATATATCTGAATTCTAACAGCACTATAATTTAATCCCCGGAAGAATCAAGAAGCCCAAATCCTAGTCGTACCATAATATTCAGTAAGAAAATAGCGGAGCCGAGTAGATCAATGGGAGTTGCTGCGGATCTTGTGGTGCTCCGGCGACGGTTCGATTCCCCATTGAAGAGACTTTTTTTGAATTTTTATTCTCGCTGAATAAAACCAGACACACATAGTAATATCGTCATTAACGTGATTGTCCTTGAAATCTTCGCACGGAATTTACACCAAATGCCTCATCGATTTTATCGAAACGAATTTTATTGCAAACAACCCATTCTTAGAAGTTCGTTCTAATTTCGTACCCGAATCTGCCATCCGCTAAGCTTTTCGACCGACAAAATGACAAACGTTGGAAAACAGTAATCGAGTCCACATTTAATTTCGATATTTCTCAGATCTCACATTGGAAACAAACTGACCGATCAAGAGATCAAAAAGTAAAAACAAAAAGCACACACCCTGATAAAAACAAATAAAATTGGAGCAAATCCATGCTGTTCTATGCACAAAACACGGAAAAATAAGGGTCATCGCTAGAAACAATCGGTAGGACATGTAAAAATCATTTCTGCTTAGACACATGCATCCGGACTCCGTCATGTTGACTGCCGTCCAAAATCGCAATCGCAGCGGTAGCCTAAAAAAGAAACATTACATTTAAGATTTTAACGTATGGTAAACAAATAAACTTACTTGCTCAGCCGTCGACATGGCCACGAAGCCCCAACCACCTCCATTTGAATAACCGCATTTGATAATCTACGAATCAAAACCATGTCAATAAAAGACAACTAAACTTACTGCAGAAGAAGAATTACCTTAATAGCGGTTACAACACCATGACCTCCGAACAGCTCACTAAGATAGCTCTCGCCCAGCATCGGTGTCAAGTTTCCCACATAGAGTGACCGTCCCAAATTACGACTGGACAGGACTGACGTTGATGTCGGCGGAGCCCCCCGTTTCTGTGCAAATTCGACGAAGATGGCGCCACTGGCTTGTCCAAATTCCTGCGCTACACGTAATGCATCACCGGAAGCAATGTACTCCACGAAACCAATCGGTGAAGCTGCGAAAACCGAAATGTTGAACCGGAAACAGTTCAACTGCAGAAGAGTCTCACCTTGATTCATTAGCTTGGCTCTGGTGAGTTGACCAAACTTCTCGAAGAAAGCTCGGAAAGAATCAATATCCCATTCTGCCGGCATCCTGTAAGCAATATGGGTGAATAAGCAGCAAACCATTATATTATAACGAGAAACTCACTTCCTGACAAGTAGACGACGACGTTTCCGGTTGTTCGACAACAGCAGAGCGCGTTCCACTCGAATGACCTTCGACCCACACCTTCCTCCGTCGAGCATCGAAATAGCCTTGCATGCACTGGACACGTTGACAAAAGTACAAAATCCATATCCACATGAGAGCCCTGTCGAACAAAAGCAATACTTAATATAAAACAGCGAAATACAAAATTGCCCAGATCAATAGATGCCAAAACAATTTCAAAAGCAAAGATGCTGACAAAAAGGTGACTTCCGGCGAGCTTACCTGCATGATCACGAACCACATTTGCGATCTCGACTTCTCCGAAAGCACCGCAAATATTCCGCAATTCCGCGTCCGTTACTTCCGCCGGAAGATAAGATGCAATAACTTTTCGCCCTCCTTCCGCGAAGAATGACACTGGGATCTTTTCCACGGAGTAGCAGAATTCCGTTGAAGAAGCGAAGGTCAAATAGCGTCCAGAGGAAGTTCTTTTCAAAGTAAACTCAGCCGAATTGCTTGGAATCTGAAAGAAACAAATACATGAAAAACTCGGATACTGCCAGAGAATAGAAACGAACATAGGGAAATTTAGGAACAATTACCTCGTCTGTCCCGATATTGGCCATCTTCAGTCTTATGGCAGATGATAAAAGCTGATCGAAAGAAGGTCGAAATATAAGATAAAGGTCACGGACAAATTGTTCAAACCAAAGCACTACGATTCGTCTAGAAAATATTCCGAGTGATGGACTAGTGGAGCTCAATTCAGTTTTTATAGAAGACTGCGGGTTGACATCTCCTTAACACCGGGAATTTCCCCGGTCATCGGCTTGATCGAGGTACGAAAAGAAAGAATCTGAATCCAGGTCATCGACAGGGAAATAACATCATGCTAAACTGACAAACTTCAAGGGAATTGCTTGTCAATAAGTTCACTCGAATACATCTAACCAGCGTTAAAAATGCTCGATTAATATTAATAAACTTCAACGGAAAACTTGTGAACATTTTTAATAACTAATCACAACACGTTTAATTAGAAGAGCTCGCCGGTATCAAACTAGCTGCTATGGTAAATCCAGAAAGATCCTGGAAACGAAATCAGGTTAAAAGAATTATAGATATTATAATCGAAGTCAATAACCTGCAGAGAACACTGGAAGTAATGTCATCTTTATCCAATACCTCTTTCAGGATGTTACGGAGTTCCACAGAAGAAACAGATGTTGTTGTGACTTGAAATCCGCGACTCTCACAAGAAAACACCTCAAGGAATCCTGTCACATCTATTCCAGAGTCGTTCGCAGTACTCCATGTCAGATTTCTGTTTCGCAGGCAAATTTCTCGACCATCATGATCATGAATCGAGAAAATGAAGTCAACGTTCCTCAGCTCGATCGATTTGAGACCGCTTGGCAGTAATCCAGGCATTCTGAGGAAATCCATAAAATCCCTGGCTTTGATCTGAATATTCTCCAAAACAATCACCGGAAGGGAATATCGAATGTACACCAACTGGCTGAAAAAACGATGATCGATGACTCGAAGATTGCGAGGATCCCCGACGACAGCCAACTTGGCACAGAAGAAAACTCGGGATAATGGAAGACAAGCTTCCCATAAATCCACTGATCCCACTTCGTTGTATTCTGCCAGGTATAGAACAATGGACTCCATTTTCTCGCACTTGGGAAACAAAATCTGAATTTATCGGAGAACCACAACAAACAGAGGCGTCAAGAGGTGCGAGCAGGCACTGACGCTGTCTTCACTGACTCTATGCGACTTGGCTACGCCAAACTAAATATTTCACGCCTACAAGCGTAAATACATACGTACAGACGCAACGGAACGGACCGGCAGCGTACGCCACTAGACGTAGTCTACCCAGACGCGTAGCAGCTGCAGCGATCTTCTTTTCTGCAAACTTTCTTCACTTCAGTATTTTCCGTTTCCAATAATTCTTCGGCTGGAGTAGTTGACCTCTAGTCGAGTACGTTATTTGACCTCCAGGCACGGCAATTTATCGCATCATGGGAACTTCCGCGGATAACTCTTCTCGAGCAAGGATCCTGGAATTCGTTAAAGTAAGAGTTGAAAAGAGATCCATGGATTTTAATTATGAATCATTCCCGAAAAACTATGAGAATGACCTTTAAAATATGAACTTGGTATTGATTATTATTTTTATATATAGGATCATATGGAAGCCGGAGAACATCCCAAAAACCTGGCTGAACTGCGCACGCTGAAAAATCCTGATTACAAAGCTGTATCTCTGGTACGAGTCGTCGGACTTTCTCTCGTCACACCATCGTCTTCACCGGGAACTCTGAATGAAGCTGTTCTGCAGGATGATTCCGGGACCATTTCATTTACTAGTACTGAAAAGATGCCCGAGATTCACCAAGCCTTGACCGTCGGGAAGTTCTATTTCATGAAGAAGTTCGCTCTCAAGATTGTGGGAAAAGGCAACTACATCACAGTCAAAAAAGACATGATTATGGAGGTCGTGGATGTCCCGGATATGATATCGATGTCATTTGTCGGTGAACCAGTTTGGACTACACTGAATGGAATCGAGGAAGTGGACAGCACAAAGAACTTGAAATTCCCCAATGTGTGTGGACTTGTTCAGTCGATTGCACCGGATCGCCGACGAGTCATCATTCACGGACATGAATCTTGGGTGAGCGCTGACTTAAATTTATTTGTAGCGACGAGCAAGTCTGTCTTTTACAAAATTTTAACGAAATTGCCATTTGTGATATATTTGGAAGGCACCCTGAATTTATTATAAATAAAATGGATGTGGTTTTAATTTTTTACAGGTTAAATCTGGCTATGAATGTATTTCCGAATAGATATGAAGAAGATTAATGTACAAAAATTTGAAAATCAGCGAACAGCTTTTAACGGTTAATCTAAAAGAAGTTAACAGTGTTTTTTGGCAGGTTCGATCAGCGGAGATCATCGATCACACAGGGACGTTTAGAGTGTCATTGTTTGGACAACAAACCGAACTTATTGCCGTTGAAGGTACTTATCAGATATAGATTAAAAATCATGTTGTAGTGCTAATGTGGGCCGGTTTTTTCAGGTCAAATGTTGGCGCTTTATCATGGTTCTGTCAAAGGATTCAATGGTCAGTTCTCGATCAGTGCCAAGGCGATCTGGACCGTTGACTTTGGAATGCCGGGGATTCTTCGTTTGAGAAGCTTGCCACAAACATTGCCGACTTCGTTGGGAGATGATAAAGGGAGTCCGAGGATTATCCACGATATCAATTTGAGCGATATTATGGAGATGGAGGAGGATTTACCAGCAGCCGGTATTGACGTGCGATTTATTGGAACTCTTCGTCGTTTCACCAATTTGGAGAATTCATCGTACCTAGCTTGTCAGAAGTGTTCAAAGCGTTTGGTCGAGACGGGCAAGGCATATTTCTGCGCAAAGTGTCAGAAGAGATATCCAAAAGAACAGTTCACCAAGAAGCGTTTGTCCAAGTTTGCTCTGAAGGCGGAAGTATTCGACGACACTGGGAAGCGCAATGTCAGCATCTTCGACTCTGTCGCGGAAAAGGCTCTATCTGCGTTGGGAGAAGAAGGAGTCCTCGAACAGTACCGAGAATCTACTGATGAGGAGGATACAAGTGAATACAAGCTGTTTGGGGCGCTGATTGAGGCGAAGTTCGTTTTCAAGGCTAAAGTTCGGAGCAGTGAAACCAAGGGAACCGTCTATGTCAACGTCGATGTCCAGGATATGGATCCGGCTCCAGAAGAGGTATGTTTTGAAATTACTCTGGGTGGAATTTTTTCTGATTTAATTTATTTGTAGGAGGACGGACTGGTGGCGCCAATGAAACGCAATCGGACCTGGGAGGATACTCTGGCGTCTGCTAAGAAAAAGACTAAGCTGTAGAAACTTTTGAGGAGTGTTTTCGTGTTTACATTTATTTTTGCTAGGATACCAGAGGTCTTTTTATTGGTTGATGACCGAGAATTGATTAATTCCAAGTATTTCTTTCGGTTACATGATTGTGGTGGTTTTTTTAACTGATCTTTACTAGGTCTTGCTATGCTGGCATCCTGGTGAAGTTTTTGGCAACGAAGTCCGTGCATTTTGAAAAGCATCGTCTGACTTCCGGTGATTTCGTATTCGCAGCTAAATTGAGCAGTAAGCAATTGCATTAATAAAAATCTGCCCGATTCCGAACGATTCTCTTCAGTTGATGAACGGATATATGTCTTTGATTACGTGATGGAAAGGAAGTCTATTTACGACCTGGAAGATTCTTTGGCTTCCGGTCATCTCGGGAAACAGTTGGTAATTTGAACTTGGTAATTGTACACTCTGCATGTCGTAAGAAGTTCAATCTAGGATAACATGAGGAAGTTACCGAGCAATAATCTGTTCTTGCTCGTGGATACATCAAACAGAGCTTATTGTAAGCTTCCGGATGTCCGGAAAGAAAAGGCGATTTCTAGAGCGACAACGATGTGCTCGGAACACAATATCCAACTTCGTCTGTTCAAGAATCATTACAGTCTGCTGGCTTACATAAGCAAGGTTTACTTTGACCTGGCGAGAGAGATCACGGTATTCCAAAACTATATTATTAATTTCTTGGCGAAATACTGATTTTCTTTGTTAGTTAGGCCGGAGGTTACCAAATCAGATATAGAGATCAAATTTTGGATGTGACGAAAGGAAAGGTCGCGCTGTGGGATTTTAAAGAGTTCTTTGGAAATTAGGCTATTTCACCGTCGTTTGGAATGGTACTTCTTCCGGGTTTTCAGAATTGTGTAATTATTATGAGTTTCCAGAAATATAAAATTACACGTTTATTGAACGGGGTGGATATTGTATTCATATGGAAATGATTTATTCTTCTATAAAGTTCAGCGGATAAAAATAGGCTCTTGAAAAAAAGGTCAATGTTGAACGGGAGAAATATATGTTCACATTTATTACTATTGAATCGCTAGCCTAGAAAAATTTTCTGGGAAAAAACATCCGGAAAAACTGCATCGATTTTGGTATTCAGCTGGGACAGTCCTTTAATTTGTTCCTTTCTAATGGCACAATCGTTTGATCAGTGCATAGAAAAAGTCGAAGTTAGACTGCTTGAACAAAATGGCATAATTTTGCAGGTTCATAAAAATAAAGTTGATGACAGTTATTTGCACGAAACGAGACGCTATTTCAGGTTAGTTTCCAGGTACACCGTATTTATTTGCTATTTTTCAAACACCCACGCGTCACTCACACAAGCACAGGCCAGGTCGTGTAACCCAAACAGTCCAGAAAAAAGCTGACTGATCGAAAAGAATATCCCACCATCCTAAAAAGCAATAAATTTTGCAAAAGCATGAGAAAAACATTCAAACGCAAACACATTGAAATGAAGAATTCGCCTTTAAAAGTAAACATAAATATACAAAAAAAGGTCTGCATTTCACAGGACAGGCACTACCTCATGCAGTCAATTTCCGAGGATCGCTATTTTCATCAATCTCTATTGCTCCTTTTAATCCCTGATCCGATGATAGCCCACTTCTCAATCTCTCCAACAAAGTCTTTGTTGTCTCCGCAATATACTGCCACTCCTCCAGATCAGGGCCCGGGAATGATGCACTGCGACGTCTCTCCTCCTGCCACTCCCGCAAATATGCCAAAATCTGCGGAACTCCCGAATTCACTGTTATTCGATTCTTCGATCTCAGAGTAATTCCTCCAAAGGTATTTTGAATCAACTCCTTCCATTGATGCTGAATCGTTTCCACGAACCTTTCTTCCTCTTTATCCAACAGACGTCCACGGAAATGCATAGGTTCAGAAGCGATCGCTTTATCTTTCTTTTCTGTCACATCAGTGGCTACTTCCGTCTTTCCACTCCCTAACTTCCTCAATTTCTTTGGCTGTGGACAGGGTTTGTCAACACACGGATTTTCTTTTCTCTTTGCAGGCTTGACTGGAACGACTGTATCTCCTTTTAATTCTTCAGTCTTCTGCCTTTCATATTCCGCGTTGTACTCCTGAAAAATTTGTGTATTCTAAAATGAAATTGTAAATATTCGAACATTCAAACTCACATCTCTTTCCTCCTGTGTCAAAGCTTTCCAGGCCTTTGAAGTTTCGGCAGTGAACAGCTTCTTATCTAACGCTTCTCCATGTAGCAACTGCAATTGTGGCCTCATCCTCTCCTTATGGAGCCACGAGCCTCCTTTCTTCATTCCGAAATGGTTAATCGACAAGATAGTAAAACGGGAGAATGCTCGATTGATATCGTGGACTTTGCTGAGAATTCGAAAACATACAAAATATGACTCCTGAAATACGCCAATTCGAGAATGTAGACAATCTCCGCCCACTTTCTGCAATCAGAACAACCAATCAAACATTTTTGTTTCTAAGCACTAGAAAAAATGTAAACAAACCGCTCACTTCTTCATGCAATTACCTTTGCAAATTTATCCCAGTGCAAGTAAAGATATCTCATCCGTGAAGCAGCCACCATTTTTTCGGACAATGGGAGACCCAGATGTCATACACGTCTCTAGTCTTCCTGTCGATATTCTGGTGCATATCTTTTCGTGGCTGAGTTTCACGGATCTAACTGTTTGCGAAAGGTATTTTCATACCATCCCCAAGTCGGTCTCGATTATAATCATCTCCTTAACAAACCATATCTGAGTTGACGTTATCTGTCTGTTGCAGGGTATGCAAGAAATGGAGACGAGTTGTGATCGAACCATACTTCCGGCGAGAAGCCATCCTCGACCTGGCAGCACCGTTACTTCGTCAGATTAATTTCTCAACTTCAAGTCTTCCATCTGTTCAGGTTACTCCAAATCCTTCATCCATTCCAAATGCAGCACTATCACTACGACTCGTCAGCAACATTGACCGGTTATTTGGTTTCCCGCGGATTAAAATCCAATCTTCTGACGACGCTCGCACCACCGGCAAGAACCATCTCCACTGCCCCCGCTCTGTGATGCAACCTCTAACTAACAAAATGCTAGCGTCGCAACATCCGGTCCTGATATTCTCCGAAATTGGTTTGGATTTGGAGAGTGTCGTATCGTTTTCTCGACTCCGTTCAACAGCCGGAACTGTGATTTTCTACAACTGCAATATGTTTGTCACATCTGAAAATGGAAGCGGGATCTACTTCTCCAACTTTTGCCATCAATACACAACCGATAAGGCCCTCGAACCTTTTGAAACTCATGTTATCTACCCTGATTTTCAAGGGCTGATGATTTATGAAACGGGACAAGAGCTGGAGCGAGACAAAATACTGGATATCGGGTCGCTCTCGAACTTGAACAAACGAGCTTCGCGCATACTCAAACAGTAAGAAGCATTTTTATTCTGTTACATGAAATTATGAAACCACTTTTAACAGGGTTTATTCCGGTGACCGAAAAGACGGACTCCGGTGGAATAGCCCCCTCTGGCAACTTTCTGTTCGCAAACATCAGGTGGAAAAGATTCATGATCATTGATTACAACTTATTCATGTTAATTATAAATATATTACAAATTAATACCGACGGTTTTTCGTATTGTGGCCGTGTCATTTATATCATCTGCTTTGTACGAAATTTTCCAGTAAATTTATTCCCGGTGTTGTTTTACTAATGTGTCCGCGATTTTCAACTGATTTTTCTTTCATGACAATATTTTGCTGTGAAATTAATTCGATATCCCGTTTTTTGGGCACAAATACTGTGAAGACTGTATAAAAATTTTCAGCATGTATTTGTTTGTTGTGATGTCCTAGGGTAACAATCAGTTACCGGCTACCCTACTTCGGGTCAGATAGTAGGCATGTATGTGCGATGATACTCTCGTTACTCTCTCGCGACATTACAAAGTTCAACCAGTTACCATCATTACTTCCGGTCAGATCGTAGGCAGTAATCTAATGCGAGGATTGACCTAAATCTTCACCGGACTACTCGAAGTTTCTTTTCTCAGCTTCAGTTTTCTACATTTCTCGGTTCAAATTGCGCTTGCCACGTCTCCCTCGATTAATGTCAGAGATCCTTTTGCAAGGAATCATGGATAACACTAGTTTTAATGCATCTATGGTTTCCTTGCCGTCCACGTCCAAAGATAACGACCTGGAATCATGCGCTGCCATCAAACGTTCCTCGACAAAAATGAAACGTCTCTCTCATTTGGGGCCTCTTCGCACTCGTCGACATTCTCTGACGTTTTATCAGGTGAGGCTATATATTCTAGGTTTATTGCTGCAAAATACTTATTCTTGATATTAATAGTTCAAGGTCCTCGGATCTTCCAATCGAAAACGTCGGAGCAAACGCCATTGTGCTCTTCTAAGTCGTATCCGTCATCAAGAATCAGCGCTTTCTCAGCAAGATCAACAGCTTGACAGTATGCTTCAATGTTACACGAACTTGCACACCGAATATGAGGAGACAGTTTATGAGTTGACTGATCATAAGGATTGTATCATCGACGTATGTTTACATCTTGCTCTTCAAGTTAACAACATGACCTTGTGATTTCGATTTACAGCTTCGAGACGAAAATACGGAACTGGCTCACACTAATCGCAAATTGAAGAAGAAGAACAAGGAATTGGTGGCCCTGGATTTGACCCAAAAGCAAGAGATTCTCCAGCTCTCCGAAGCGATGTACACTGATAAGCCATCATTCCTTCTCTGTCACATATGCGAGGTTTACGTAAGACCATTGTGAAATTTTTAGAAATAGAATTAAGCTGATCTGAAGTTTTCTTTGCAGAAGGACTCGAAGATCACATCGTTCTCGTTCTTCGCACCATGTGCCCACGCTTATTGTACGGAATGTGCTTTGAAGTGGTACAACTCAAATGCCGAAGCCCGAGCAAATGATCCGAGAATCTTGGGACGAGGATGTCCTCAGTGCGATGTTGGACACAGGGATCCACCAACTGCCCTTCGCTTGCACTTCTGATCCGTAAATCCAGTTTGATTTTTGTGCCGAAGATTTTTCTCTCAGGGATCCACCAACTGCCCTTCGCTTGCACTTCTGATCCGTAAATCCAGTTTGATTTTTGTGCCGAAGATTTTTCTCAAAGTTCGCTTTCATTTTTTTTGAACCAAAGATTTCCGCTTTTGGGTGCCATTAGTTCTTGCACTCGGCTTTCGAACACTGGTGTTTTTCCCGATTTTGGCCGAAGAATGTTCAATTTTTTTATTCAAATTTCTCTTGAGATGTCTGCCACCGGTTTTCAAAAACAGAGTTTTATTTTCTTTGATTGGTGAACGATTGATGAAGAATAAATCCAATCGACTATTCCAGGAATAGTTTCAAGGGTTCCGCATTTTGTAATACGCGATAAGGTTATCCTGGAGAATTACGAGGACGGAAATGAAAAATAATTCAAGATTTGATTATGGAAAAACTTCACGTCCGACACACGTTTGTGACCCACACAGCTGAGCAAAAAGATTTTTCGGCAATAAGACAAAATCAGAGATATAAAATGGAAAAAAGTTTTAACATTACTGAGGATCGAACCTGGTGCAACCGTACTTTAAGTGACCGAAGCGATATTTACGACTTCACCGTGGATGCCTTCGTTAGCCACCGTACTACAGGGCGTTTTCACGGAAACGTTAATTTTGATGGCGTGCTAACGGCATTGAATTGGGTTTAAATCGGAAAAGCCGTAATCAGAGGAAAGTAAATAACAATAAAAATGGTTACGACATGTTTTCAGGTAGGCAGTTCACATGTTTCTATTTATCGGAATGTATTCGAGTAGTCCAATTCCAGGACTTTGCTCAAGATTTCATGGAAGAGAAAGCAAAAGTTAGACGCGACCATGTGCCGATTCAGCAGCGACTCAGACGGCGGTGGAAGTTTCTTGAAGGACACTCAACCGAAAAAAACGCATCGAAAATTTAGGCACCGTCGATCAAACCCAACCGAAAGAAAACGACCAAGCCAATCCTTAAAAACATTCCAGCACCATATTCGCTCAAAATTCGTAAAGTAAGGAGGCCTCACACCTAAAGAATACTGCGGATGAAATTTCATGTCCTGAAATAACAAAATAGGAAATTTTTAACGATATCTCCTAACACATTCATCGGAACCGGAAATGGCAGTTCACATGTTTCTATTTATCAGAATCTTTTCGAGTAGTCCGATTCTATGACTTTGCTCAAGCTTTCATAGAAGAGAAAGCAAAAGTTCGACGCGACCATGAGCCGATTCAGCAGCGATTCAGACGGCGGTGGATAAGTGAAAGCTGTCGTAACGAAAGATTGTTACCAGAATTAAAAATGGTAAAGTTCGATTTCCAGGACTAGAAAGTTGACTAACATGAACTTGATTTTCGAAATAATATTATCTTGCAACACATCTCAGTACATGAGGCTAGGATTTTATAATGCATGTAAAATCGTCTGTGTCGTTTCTGTCATCCCCGAACTTTCCATCTTGTTCCGGTGTGAAAAAAATGAGAAAGGGAAATGTGGTAGAGTGGTACAGCGGTAGTCAGCGCCGTAGATTGTGTGTCCGATCAGACCGTTTACTGTAACTTGTAGACCTGGCGTGAGTTCAATTCTTAATCTGAGAGTTTTTTTTAGTTTTTTACAACGCATTTATTGTTAAAATCAAAGGAGAGAGACAATTTTGAGATAAATAACCGAAGTACGGCCAAGGAACCATTCTATATATCGCTGAAAACTATTGGTTATTTTTCCGATACTGAAAAGAGGAGACAAGCAGGAGCAAAGCCGCGTGACTGGGAGAGTCTTGGTATAAACCCGGAAATCTGAATGAGTTTCGGACAATCATGAGGTTGTTTGTGGGTGTGAATGGAACTTATTGCGAACGATCAAAGTGCAGCGTGTAGACCATTTCCAAACTGAGTATGACACGGAGTGTGAATAAGAAACTGGAAAGATGAGTGGGGGGGACGATATAATTACGAAGTAATTATAAAAAAATCTAGATTTTTTTCAAGGAATATTTCCGATATTTGTTTTAATGTGTTACACCGATTTCTTTCTTGTTTGTTACCGCTTGATTGATGGTTTTGTCATGGTAGTGCGGTGGTTCCGATGAAGAAGATTCGCGTTTTTGATCATTGCTGCAGTATTGGCAAAATGGGATTCGAAAAAAACCGGAAGTCCACTAAGAGAAATGCATCGTTGATCAGAAAAAACCTGTAGAATGAGCGAAGCGGAATGTCTCACGCTTCTGCATTCCACAACGTAGAGTGCGGCTTCACTTTGTGGACCGACCCCTGTACTGTTTCAACATTGGGGGATAAACATGTCATGTCGCAGCCCTCGGCAGGCTCCAGAGGTAGACTGACCGCGACTACGTAGTCAAGTCAGTAAATTGAATTACAGTATTCTGATTTCTGATTTGGAGTTGGACGAAGAGTGAAATCGGAATTTGTTTTTCGTCCTGCGTTTTGAAATGGATTACATGAGTAAACTGAATATGTGCACACGCGTAAATCCAATCAGGTATGGAGTAGATGGAAGGGAGTTGATGGAGATGCTTCGAGCGGATTGGATGTCCGGAATTGATTGTGATGTCATGGTTTTCGGAAAAGGTCGTGAAAATGGCTTGCCTTGCCAAAAAACCATCCTTGTGAAAGCAAGTGTGTACTTCCGCTCATTTTTCGCCAGATGGGATAGATCTGCTGCACTTGGTGAGGAAGTAGTCGTTTATCTGGATGAAATCAAGCTCGAGACCCTCCGAACGTAAGTTTTTCCGTTAATTATGATTCTCAGAAAAATTAAATCTTCAGGCTGGTTTTTCCAGAGTTCTCGATCTATGCTATGGTGGAATAACGGATTTCAGCACGGGTTGTATTTTTGATGCCATTGACGCTGCGAGTTATTTGGGGATGGAGCGCATTTGGAAGCTTCTGTGTTATAAACTTCACGAACGTTCCGATGTTCCAGCGATGTTATGGTTTTACAATCTTCCCGCCTTTCATACCTACCAGGAATTCCACAAAAAAGCCCGATCATACCTCATGGTCAACATGGAGCAAGTCATCGATTTGTTTCCTGACGCTTTAGGACAGTTCACGATGATGACGGTGCGACCGGAAGTCGAATTTTATGGTCTGATTTTGGCATTTTTTTTCTCTTTACAGTGGATTGAACTTCTGTGGGATGATTCCTTGTTTGTTATTGACGAAAACAAAGTCTTCGATGCAGTTTCGGCATGGGTTGCCATTGATCCAGTGAAGAGATCATCAGAATTCGAGCAGATTTTTCCGAATTTCCGGCTGGGGCTTTTGGACAAAGAAAAGCTTGGTTTGAACCTGAAATCGCGTCCTGAAATAGTGCAGGAAATAATCTTGGAAATCATGGCAACTTCAAAAGATGAGATACTGGAAAATTATCCACATGCCTATAATCCCCGTGAGTTTACCTGAGCTGGACTTGAAAGTGTTGATAGATTTTATGAACGTTTTGTCTTTTTCCAGGAACTGTGGAAGTACTGCTCTATCCTTATTTTGATTCCTCATTGAAAAGAGGGAAGAACAGGGATGAAGACCCCGATGGGGGATTTGTGATTCTGGGTGCGAACACCAGCTTTCCGGATGGCCATGCAGCACGTTATGCACAACGGAAAGACGATGTGTACGAGTTGAGCCAAAGTCCTAACTTGGCCGTCACTTGCTCCTCGAATCGCGTGTTATTTGGCCGAGTTTCTCGTTTTTACCGCGATCGCAGAATCAAACAATTCTGTCCCGACATCTTCGACGCCGCTGAAATAAACTTGTGCTACAAGGTCTACCCAGCGATAAAGAATCTCAGCTCACGTAAGAAATTACTTCTGCTCACCGAATTTGTCCTTTTGGCTAGTCTTCGTTTCAGAGAAAAGTTTCCATGGATTAATTTCTCATTTTCGGATTATCATTTTCATCAACAGAATTCATTTCCAGAATTATGAGGCTGATTTGACTTATCGAATAATAATTTTAATTTGTGAAAACATAGGTGTTTTCTGCTTTCTAACTGACTGCTTTTTAGGTGGAGTGGTGTTCTGCAGCGGCTATCTCTTCGTTTTTCAAAGCCCGCGACAGACAAAAAAGGAATTCATCTGCGTAGACATTACTTCCGGTGAAAAAGTGGATTTGGAGGTGATGCCGGGTCTGGACCAAATATGTCTGGACGATGTTTCGGCTGTTGCAATTGGATTCGATGTATTTGTATTCTGGGCGGAGAGTTATTGTGTCTTGGATGTGTTAAAGAAAAGCTGGTCGTCGGTGCTTCCACTTCCGTCTCATGGAATCAGACGAAGCGCTTGCGTGGGAGCGGATGGAAATATTTATTTGACGGGTAAATATTCTGCGAATGCTTCAGTTAATTGCCTTCTTCTTCCAAAATTATTTAGTTTCAAAACCATCTTTAATGTTTTTCAGTACAAGCTGGGAAGGTGACTAATTGATTGATCCATTTATTCTTTTTCAGGGGTTAATCAGGAATCACTTCCAACTCGTCGCCTTGCTACTTTGCCATCCATTTCTGTTGGACTGGACCAATATAATCCGCGTGAGAAAACTTGGAAAGTTTGCGGTAAGATAGTTTCCTGCTTGTAGAAAATAACATTGTGCTTGATTATTTTTTGACATAATAATTTCGACGTTTGATTATAATCCGACATGTAATTTTTTTTCGGGGAATTACTTGATGTTTTTTCCCAGCTTGACATTGCGAGTTTTCGATTTCATAAAATCACCATCAATTATTTGGAGCTGAAATATGTTTGTCCTTTAATTTTTTGAACATTACATTATGTATTCGGGGTTTTTTCATAATGGCCGATTGGCACGTTGTAGTGTAAGGCATTTCCGGCCGGTTATTTTTTGAATTTTGAAACCGATTTTTCTTTGATGTTTCGATAATAAACCATTTAAAAATAATGATACTGTGCGTGATGGG
>JAQIWT010000222.1:0-27634 GCA_034696485.1 Isohypsibius dastychi | reverse complement strand
ACAAGTCCGAACCTGATGGGTCTGACGGCGTTGTCAACTTGGCACTACAATATGCCGGCTGGATTCGGAATTCATCAGACGATGAACGCTGATCCATATCGCGGCATTTGGGGAGGGAAACACTGTCGGGATTCTCCTTGTCAAGTGAGTATCACTTTTCGAATTCGATAATTTTGACCCAGAAATTAGACTATGGGTGTTTTTGAATAGTACTAGAAAGATTTCACCTGTTTTTACAGACAAACCGTAATTGTGATTGTACATCGGCGGAACAGTGTGTCGCAGGTGACCAGTATGTTGCCCAGCTAGAAGACGTCTTGCGGTACAGTTGTCCTAAGGGTCGTGTGGGTGGCTTCTACGCAGAGTCGATCCAAGTGAGTATACCGCACTTTTAGTAATTCATCCTCGCAAATTATTCAGCACAACGTCGTTGGTTCGATTTTTGAACTAGAATATGTTGACAGGGTGTCGGCGGAACGATTCAGTTCCCGAAGAACTACCTGAAACGGGCCTTCAAAATGATCCGGGATCACGGTGGAGTCTGCATCTCTGATGAAGTGCAGACTGGATTTGGCCGGACTGGGACAGATTATTGGGGGTTCGAAGGTCACGGAGTCGTCCCTGATATCGGTAAAAACTCCAAGTCGAATAATTCTAACAATCGAGTATAACGAAGTAAAATGTGAAATTTGAACAATTGATCTGATGACCTCCGTAGAAACTTCCCACGCAGTTTCGTAATGTGTTCGAGAAACCTGCCCAACAAACTCAAACAACACCGTAACGAACACAGACTTCGTTTTTTCAGTCACGATGGCGAAAGGAATTGGTAACGGGTTCCCAATGGCCGCCGTCGTAACTACTCCGGAAATCGCGAAAAGCCTGTCATCAGCAATTCATTTCAACACGTTCGGTGGCAATCCAATGGCTTGTGCGATCGGTTCGGCTGTTCTGGATGTAAAAAATATTACTTTCCAGAACAGAACTCAAGATTTTGATTTGAATTTTTTGATGCGAGTAGGTCCTGGAAGAAGATGGTTGCCAGCAGCTCAGTGCAGATGTTGGAACTTTTTTCATCGAGGAGCTTGGGAAGTTACGAGAAGAATATGAGATAATTGGAGATGTCCGGGGAAAAGGCTTGATGATTGGAATGGAGATGGTCAAAGACAAAGTGTCGAGAACTCCGCTCCCGGCACCAGAAATGCTCGATATATGGGAGACCACTAAGGACCTGGGATTGTTGATTGGAAAAGGCGGATATTACGGAAACGTGAGGTTTCATAGAACAGATTTCGGATATGTTTGAACCAGCTTGGCTTTCTTTTAGGTCTTCCGGATAAAACCACCAATGTGCATCACTAAAAAAGACGTGAACTTTGCAATAAAGGTCATCCGAGTCGCGCTGGACCGCCATAAGGAAAAAAGTTCTTCTTAACCGTCATTTGAGCTTCTGTACCTCATTCTCTTTGCTCAAATTTTTCGTGGAAAATTAATTTGTTTTTGGTGATTTCCGTATGTAATCAAAGTTTCCATAGATGAGGAATTACAGGCAAGTCCATTTTCTGTTCCCTATCGTTGTTCCAACCACGCCACTGCAAGACTTCACATTTCATGGTTCTAAATTACAGAAAAACTTGTTAAGAGGTGTCATTTCGTTATCTGGAAAGGCAAATGGGTCGAAAGCCTGTCAAATTAAAAACCTAAAGTCAAGTGTTCCCAGTCACTGCTCGATTTCCTGAACCATCCGGTCAATCTCATGTCAGTGATTGCCAATTGATTTTCCTAAGTTGTCTGTTTTGGCACTCGATATCAAAGAACAGACATCGTCGAGTAATCAATCTTAATTTTTGAATACTGGTCGTCTGAGCACCCAAAGAACCAGCTTACTTGTTCTCGTTTTGATATCTGTTGTTTTTTGGTCTTTTGACGTCACAAATGCCGTTGAGCGGCAGCGTAGAACGAGGTGAACGGAATGTATTGTAAAGTAAACACACATCAAACGAACACCTTTATTTCCCATCAATAAACGCCTTCTACCTCTTCATACCACAAGGTCACGGATACAGTTATAAACCACCTTATTAATTACAGTCTAAAATCATTGCAAGAAAATCAAAAAATGGACGGTTGGTTATTCTTGGTTTTCTGCGCCGGCTCGATGGTCGCCTCTTCACTGGCTTTGTTCGAAGATGACGCGGATCTAGAAGCGTTTTTCAGTGAAGGACTTCGACTCACCGGCCGGCAGATGACATCAGGCACCATGCAGCGCTGCCAGCCGAATATCCTTCCTCCACTCACCAGTCTCGGTTTTTGCGCCAACTCCGCCGACCTTGATAACTTCTGCTACCATCTGGAAGTTATGCAGTCCAGCCATTGCGGTCGATTTGATGGCGGATTCTGTTGTTACCGTAGGTCCCTTACTAGACCGTATTTTTGATACAGAAAACTGTAATGTACATTTCAGGATCGTTTGCCCAGGGCAACACTTTAGCTGGTAACAACATGGGTAACAACATGGGTAACAACATGGGGCAGGCTTACCAAACATACTATAACGCAACCACTGCGCGTCCAAGCAACAGAACCACAACGCGGTCGACAAGGATAACCACCACAACTCCAACCACCCGAATCTCGACGACAACAACTCGGGCGACTACCACAGCAGCGACGACGACCGAGGTATCAACTGCAAGCCCCGCAAACCGAACAACAACTGCAACGGCGGCCACAGTGTCCACCACCGCAACAAGTGCTACCTCTTCGACACTGACCCCAACCACTCCCACCACAACAACCACGACAATCTCCACATCAACAATTCCAACTACAACAACTACGGAAGACGCAACGGCGAACCCTGGAAACAGAACGACAACGCGGACTACCACCATCACCCCCACAACAACGGCGTTCAACTGTAACGATCCGAACAATCCAAACCCCAACGATCCAAGATGTACCACAACCACAACACCGACAACTACGACTCCGTTTTCATGCAGCAACAACCCGAATGATCCCCGGTGTACGACAACAACGACACCCACGACGACCACACCGTTTTCCTGTGCCAACAATCCGAACGACCCAAGGTGCATCACGACTACACCGTTCTCGTGCAACAACAATCCGAACGACCCAAGATGCACAACAACCACTACCCCAACCACAACGACAACCGAAGATGCGACAGCCAATCCAGGTAACAGGACAACAACGCGTACCACGACAACCACTCCCACAACCCCGGCATTCAATTGTAATGATCCAAATAATCCGAATCCTAACGATCCAAGGTGTACCACTACCACTACAACTCCGACCACCACGACACCGTTTTCTTGTACCGGTAATCCAAACGACCCAAGATGCACTACGACTACCATCCCAACTACGACAACACCGTTTTCCTGCGCCAACAACCCAAGTGATCCAAGATGTACCACGATCACCACCCCAACTACAACGACTACGGAAGACGCGACAGCCAATCCGGGCAACAGGACGACAACGCGCGCAACCACCACTACTCGCACAACACCGGCATTCAACTGTAACGACCCCAACAACCCACTCCCCAACGATCCAAGATGTTCTACAACTACAATTCCGACAACTACCACACCGTTTTCTTGTACCGGCAATCCAAACGACCCAAGGTGCACCACGACAACCCCGTTCTCTTGTGTCGGCAACCCCAACGACCCAAGGTGTACCACCACCACAACTCCGACCACGACGACAACGGAAGATGCGACAGCCAATCCAGGTAACAGAACAACAACGCGGACAACCACCATAACTCGTACAACACCGGTGTTCAACTGTAACAACCCCAACAACCCGAACCCTAACGACCCAAGATGTACCACAACCACGACCGCAACGACAACCACAGAAGACGCCACGGCGAACCCCGGAAATCGAACGACAACCCGAACCACAACCCGATCCACAACGACAACTCTGCGCCCTGACTGCATAGGTCCTGGAAGTGAACAAGATCCACGGTGTACCTCCACGACCCCGAACCCATGTGACGAACCCGAAAACGCCAACAACCCTGACTGCATTGATTGCGCTGATCCTCAAAATGCTTACGCACCAGAATGTCTCACAACTACAACTACTTATCGACCATCATAGAAGAGACACCTAAAATCATAGAATCTAGGCGGCCCAGAACCTAACCATACAGCAAAACGCGGACAGTACTAGACAACCCCACGTTTTCCAGGAGGTTGCCAAGTCTTTCTTTTGTGGTATATAATATTCGACAGACAATTTTTACTGTATATATAACATTTTGTGAGAACAAAATCAGACCCATATTTGTAACGAGCACGATTTTGAAAACAATCTACTGACTGATGCAATGGAACCACTCGTCTGGTTTGGCACAGTGCGACCAGATGAATTACGAGCGAAACCGAAGAACAGTCAAGAATCCTGGTTGATCCGATGCACAGGTTCTTGAAGTACAGAAAGAACTGGTAAAAGCACCTTCAGCCGTAACTTTTCGTTTTAGACCATTTGTTTACATGAATCGCACCAATCAAATCAACCAAGCAACTAACCTTGTGTTGTTTATTTTCCTGCCTGGTTTTATCTGGTTTGGGCAGGATGGGCTTTATCCAAACAGTTGTAGATGAAGAGAAAAATTCTCTGTTGAATGATGCACATTATCCCTCCCCAGAAGAAGCATCTGATGCCCCAATATCCCTGGCGTAAATCCCAAATGCATGCAATTTTCAGCGTTAATTCGGTTAATTTGTGAAGTCTGAAGGAAATACACAGCAACAAACAAAAATGAGCTAAGTTTCGGAAAGCACACAAATATTGACCTTGGGTAACTAATTTATGAGAACAGGTGGTCGACTATTCTTGTGGCGAGATTCTCCTGGTAGGTGAAGTCAGACCCTCTATTCAAAGTTCCCGATACGTCAGCATGACGGCACGATTCCCGGTTGTTCTTATAGTGGGTTGTTCTTATAGTGGAGGTATAATACTGCACTCTACAACGGGAGGACTTGGTAACTTCTGTAATTCATAAATTCGGAAAAAATCGGGTTGGTCTGGTACTGTCCACGCTTTGCTATGTGGTCAGATTCCGGGCGGCACAGGTAACAACAAGAACAAGTTTTTTAATACTGGTGGTTTGAAGAGTTAAAGGACCAGCTTGTTCGTGAATGTTGCGGTATGTGGTGTTTTTCGACGTCACAACGGCTGCTGAGCGGCAGCGTCGGACGAGGTGAACAGAACGCATTGTAAAGGAAACAGACACCTTACCAACACTTTATTTGTCAATAAACGTTCTTTTCCATTTCACAACACAAGGTCACATATAAATTTGTAAGCCACCTCAATTAATTACAACCTTAAATCATTTCAGGAAATTCAGAAAATGTACGGTTGGTTACTCTTAGTTTTATGCGCCGGCTCGATGGTGGCCTCTTCACTGGCTTCATTCGAAGATGATGCGGATTTGGAAGCGTTTTTCAGTGAAGGGCTTCGACTCACAGGCCGGCAGCTGACAACAGGGACAATGCAGCGCTGCCAGCCAAACATCCTGCCACCACTGACCAGTCTCGGTTTTTGCGCCAGCTCCGCCGATCTTGAAAACTTCTGCTACCATCTGGAAGTTATGCAGTCTAGTCACTGTGGCCGATTCGATGGCGGATTCTGCTGTTACCGTAAGTCTCTTAAAACACCGTATTTTTGATAACAGACCACAGTGAAGTACATTTCAGGATCGTTTGCCCAGGGCAACACTTTAGCTGGTAACAACATGGGTAACAACACGGGTAACAACATGGGTAACAACATGGGTAACAATATGGGTCAGGCTTACGAAACATACAATAACGCAACCACTGCTCGTCCAAGCAACAGGACCACAACGCGGTCAACAATTCCAACCACCACCCGCATCTCGCCGACAACGACTCGGGCGACTACCACAGCAGGGACAACTACCGAGGCATCAACTGCAAGCCCCGCAAACCGAACAACAACTCCAACGGCGGCCACAGTTTCGACCACCGCAACAAGTGTTACCTCTTCGACACTGACCCCAACAACCCCAACCACAACTACTGTTACAACCCCAACAACCACCCAGCCGACGGGGCCAACGTCAACAACTCCAACCGCCACAACCACGGAAGACGCCACGGCGAACCCTGGTAACAGAACAACGACGCTTACTACCACAACCACTCCAACAACACCGATCCAATCCACAGCGACAAGCTCTGCAACCATTACTGTGCCAACAACAACAACTCCCACAACAACCACTGAAGATGCCACAGCATCACCCAACAACCGAACCACTACTGCCACAGCACCCACCAGCACTTCCACAACCCCGATAACGACAACGACTGCGACAACCACTCAACCGACGGGGGCAACGTCCACGGCGACAACCCCGACAACAACAACGACTGTCACCACGACCGTAACCACAGGGGTAGTCACAGGGTCATCCACAACTGGAACAACCACGACATCAGCTTCAACGATTACAAGTACCACAACTCCAATCACCACCACAACCCGTCGGCAACCGACAACACCCACAACCAACGTGACCCCTCAAGGCCCTCCATCGACAAGCACGACGTTGGCACCCATTACCTCGACAACAACCCGCACTCCACCAGTGACTAGTAACAGTGAATCGGAGGACGACCAAGGATCGTACGTGCTCTCCCCACCCATGTTTATCTAAAGGTGACACGTTGATTTTTCAGACTCGACACCAGCAGAACGCAAGTGCAGAGGCAGATTCTGAATATTCACAATCGAGTCAGACGCCAGGCTGGTTCATCCGACATGGTTGAGTTAACCTGGGATGAAGAGGCAGCCGCTGCAGCACAGGCTTGGGCAGACCGGTGTCAAGGGCTATTACATGGTAGAAGAACAATCAGAGACCTAAAATACCGATAATCAGTTGGTTTCTTGAATCTTAAACTGGTTGCGTTTAATTTTCAGGGGGTGAGTCGGCAGGATGTGGAGGTCAGAATCTCGCAATCGGTGGACAGACCTGGTCGGGGTCTCTGAACCAATGGATCGAGGAACGCGACGATTTTCCAGAGCTGAACCAGAACCCCTGCCCGGCCGATGTCGACACACTAAACCGACACGGTCACTATACACAGGTGAAATTTCTGCACCGAACACCGAAAAATCATGTTTTGAAGATAGATTAATGCGTGTAGATGGTGTGGGCGACAACAACTCGAGTCGGTTGTGCTTCAGCGGCTTGTCCGAATAATAATGGACCCCTTTTCGTCTGCAATTACTGCCCAAGGTACAGTAGAGCATTCACAAATGCAGCCAACGATCGGTCATTCTCATTTGATTGTAGTGGTAACAACCCCCCGACTATTTGTCGTCCATTCACTCCAGGACCGGCGTGTGGAGCTTGCGGCGGTACCGGTGATGCTCGATGTCAGAACAGCTTGTGTACCTCGGTTTGAGAGAATGTGGAAAAAAAGAATACAAAGCTATTATTTATTGAGATCTGCGCCTTCTAAATTTTAGACGTCTGAGAAAATGGTTGTTTATTATACATAAGTGGAAATGTGCGGTGGTCACTAGGTAGCCAGGTGGCTTGCCATTCGTTTACTCATATTTATTCGTGCAACAACACATTTGACAAAGATCATATTCTCTCCGGTACTACGATAAGGCAAGATGTAGAAACAAGTTCCCTGAAGATCGAATTTGCGAGGCAGGATTCCTTAAATTACACTTCCCAGCAATTTGGCTAAGCGTGCATGATGCTGCGTTCGCGCACATCAGTCAGAAGTCGATAAGGTCGCAATTCATCTTTAATTCATTTTTTGCTGTGGTGATGAGTTTGCGCTACTATTGACCAAGCAAGCCTCGTGACATTTCGGTTCAAAACCGATTGTTTTAGAGAAGAGACACAACAGACTTTGTTTTTAGTTGCAAGGAAGATCTTCGATGAAGAGTTCCTAAGTTCAAAATTTTCGAGCCAAACCGTTCACAAACTGAGGCGTCTATGTTTATCTGAGCATTCATCTCAAACACCAAAACATTATCGTGTAGATTTGATAATCTTAGCCTGCTTTACCGAGATGTAGGTCTTCCAGTAACGAGTCCATTCTCAAAACATGGTCATGGAGCGATTTGGTGCACAAAACCTAGCTTATTGTGTATTCAGAATCTGTAACCTGACACCTGTATTATACAGACCTATGAGAAAAAATTTTTCTAGCGACAAATTCCCGACAACTCGTCGAAAAGATATTACGTGAAAGTCAAGTTTATTTGATCAAAATTTCGCCTTTATGAGCGTTTTAGAACAGCAGGAACGGTAAATAATTTGGACGCATAAACCAAACAAAATGATTGCCAATGTGGGCTACTTCAGCACACCACTTACAACCACAGATAAACTTGACCCACTGTAAGCAGTGACTGAAAACATGCTGCTCGTTTATTTCGATGACTCTAGCCAAGAAGACCGCTGTGAATGCCAGTCAAGACGATGCAACAAATAAACACCTGTTGACTGCTGCAAATCACGAACAGCAAATGACGTAGGTACGCTCGTTAACCAGCGCATGAGCCGCAGCCGACCGACCAGTCATAACGAAGAGTCTAAACAAAAACCACTTTGAGACAAAAGCGGTGGACGAAGATCCAGAACAACGGTCTCAAGCTTAACAACAATGTAGCATACTCGAACACACAAAAACCCTGCTAGAATTATAATCAAGTAAGCAGTTATAAAATGCTGATAAGCACTCTCAGAACATCATTTTTGAAGCTGACCGTGACATCTGAAAATGGCAGATTTCAAAATTTTGTCACTGCTCACTTTATGCAGTCTGGCGTTTGTATTAGCCGAGGAAGTCGACATTGAAACACTTTATCAGGAGCTGGTCGAAGCATCGGGTCGGCAATATTCTAACAACCAACGATATTCAAACAATAACGGACCAATGGCGAACTCTGGAAACAATTACCGACCAATGGTGAATTCTGGAAATAATTACGCACCTATGGCTAATCCTGGGAACAGTTACGCACCATCGGCGAACCCTGGAAATAATTACGCGCCATTGGCGAACCCTGGAAACAATTACCGGCCAATGGGGAACCCTGGATACAACTACGCGCCTTCGGTAAACCCTGGAAACAATTACCGGCCGATGGGGAACCCTGGAAACAACTACGCGCCATCGGTGAACCCTGGAAACAATTATGGCCCGACGGCGAGCCCTGGAAACAACTACGGAAACAACTATGTGACGTTGCCGCCAGCAGGAGTTCTTACGCGATGCCGACCAACCAACACTCCCACTCTGAACGCAACCGGATTCTGTGCAAATCTTGATGAGCTGGATGATCTATGTTTTTCTCTTGAAGTCAGCGAATCGACCGCGTGTGAAAATTACGACGGTCGTTTCTGTTGTTATCGTAAGTGATCAAACATTTACTGTTCGTGAAATAAGAGTGTATTCTGATTGATGAATACACATAGGATCCGTAAACCAAGGCAACCAGGATCTGACATCCACGACACGAGCAACAACGGTGACCACACAAACTTCTACGCGAACGACTCCAACTACCACGACAACTGAAGATGCGACGGCGAACCCTGGTAACAGAACGACAACGCGGACAACCACCATTACCCCCACAACCACGGCGTTCAACTGTAACGACCCCAACAACCCGAATCCAAATGACCCGAGATGTACCACGACTACCACCCCCACCACAACTACACCATTTTCGTGCACGAACAATCCAACCGATCCTAGGTGCACAACGACCACAACCCCAACTACAACAACCACGGAAGACGCAACGGCGAACCCAGGTAACAGGACAACAACACGGACAACCACCATCACCCCCACAACAACGGCGTTCAACTGTAACGATCCGAACAATCCAAACCCCAACGATCCAAGATGTACCACAACCACAACACCGACAACTACCACGCCATTTTCGTGCAACAACAACCCGAACGATCCCCGGTGTACGACAACGACGACACCCACGACGACCACACCGTTTTCTTGCGATAACAATCCGAACGACCCAAGATGTACAACAACCACTACCCCAACCACAACGACAACCGAAGATGCGACAGCCAATCCAGGTAACAGGACAACAACACGTACCACGACGACCACTCCCACAACCCCGGCATTCAACTGTAACGATCCAAATAATCCAAATCCTAACGATCCAAGGTGTACCACTACCACAACTCCGACCACGACGACACCATTCTCTTGTACTGGCAATCCAAATGACCCAAGGTGCACCACCACTACACCATTTTCGTGCAACAACAATCCAAATGACCCGAGATGTACCACGACTACCACACCAACTACAACTACACCGTTTTCATGCACCAATAACCCAAACGATCCAAGGTGTACTACAACCACTACCCCAACCACCACAACTACGGAAGACGCAACGGCGAACCCTGGTAATAGAACAACAACGCGTACTACCACAACCACTTCCACAACACCGGCCTTCAACTGCAACGATCCAAACAATCCAAATCCTAACGATCCGAGGTGTACCACTACCACAACGCCGACCACTACGACACCGTTTTCTTGTACTGGCAATCCAAACGACCCAAGGTGCACAACCACCACCACCCCAACCACAACGACCACCGAAGACGCGACAGCCAATCCGGGCAACAGGACGACGACGCGCACCACTACCACCACCACCACAACACCGGTGTTCAACTGTAACGATCCCAACAACCCGAACCCTAACGATCCAAGATGTACCACAACCACAACACCGACAACTACCACGTCATTTTCTTGTACCGGCAATCCTAACGATCCAAGGTGCACTACGACAACACCGTTCTCTTGTGCTGTAAACCCCAACGACCCAAGATGCACAACAACCACTACCCCGACCACGACAACAACGGAAGATGCCACAGCTAATCCAGGTAACAGAACAACAACGCGGACAACCACCATCACCCCTACAACAACGGCGTTCAACTGTAACAATCCCAACAACCCGAACCCTAACGACCCAAGATGTACCACAACCACTACCGCAACAACGACCACAGAAGACGCAACCGCGAACCCCGGAAACCGAACCACAACCCGAACCACAACGACAACTCCGCGCCCAGACTGCACAGGTCCTGGAAGTGAACAAGATCCACGGTGTACCTCCACGACCCCGAACCCATGTGATGATCCGGAAAATGCCAACAACCCTGACTGCATTGATTGCACTGATCCTCAAAACGCTTACGCACCAGTGTGTCTCACAACCACAACTACTTATCAACCATATCCAACACAGACTATTACGATGCGAACACAGCCCCCCACGACCACAACTCACAGAGGTAAAGCAGCTATCAGCTTTAGAACAATGAACATAATTTTCATTTTTTGATATCTGTGTAGTCACAACCACTGCATATCCCACCACTGCTCCTCCACGTGGATATGCGTATCCTAACGCCCAAATGGCTCCTAGCGCTGTGATGTCCACGCAGAAGGTCATGAAGAAAGTGATGAGAATCAGGAATCCATCATTTGATAGGTGAATAACAATAGTCTCAAAGTTCGTATCTATAGAAATAACACCTTATTCTGCGATCTAGGCTCAAGTTAGCTTCAAACATTTCGTCCATTGATACCTCTCGCTCGGATGTCCAGCAGCTGATCTTGGACCTCCATAACCGCGTTCGTCGAGAAGCAGGCGGCTCGGACATGCAGGAAATGGTTTGGGACGACGATGCTGCTCAAGCTGCTCAGAAAATGGCTAACCGCTGTGCTTTTCTGCAAGGTACCTGCTTTGCAATCCCGTTAACTAAGTCGTACATTTCAATCTGTTTTGTAAACAGGTGGTGGTGGAAGATCATGTGGCGGGCAAAATCGCGCGATAATCAATGGAAACTGGGAAGCTAGTATCGAAACCTGGAGTCGCCAAGGTGCTGGTTTCATTTTAGATGAAGTACCATGTGTTAGCGGAACGGAGCAGTATACCCAGGTTGGTGACTGTCCTCACTGATTTCGTTCCCTTTTGGAGCACTTTATTGGTTATAGATGGTCTGGAACACAAATAACAAAGTTGGGTGCGCTGCTGCGTTATGCCCTAACTTGGTTGGTGGAACTTTCTTCGTTTGCAACTATTGCCCGGGGTAGGTCTTTGTTACTGATAATCACGTTTCTAGAAAAAAACATCTGCACTTTCAGTGGCAACTTTCCTGAATCTCGCTGCCAGCCATTCAAACGAGGACCTCCCTGTGACGCATGCGGAGGTTTGTCAGACGCGAGATGCCATGATGGCCTGTGCGTAGCAGTATGATTTCCTTGCTGGCATGAAGAAAGCTATTTATTTCAAAACTACTTGTGACTTCTGTGACTCCTTGTACAGTGTGTGTTTCGTGTCAAAAAAATAAAAACACATATCGGTAGTTCAACGTCTATACTCTTAACTCAAAACACATTGTTATCCCAGAAACGAGCTCTGCACGTAAATTTATCACAGCTAAAAGTTGGACGTTTCGAAGAAGGAATACATGTACGGTACATTGTTGGTTCGGTGTACGGAACACTTTGGGCCCTGGTGCATTTCTGACCCCGATATGTTCAAGTGATCACAAACTACCAATAAACTGACGTATTCGTGGGTTTTTTCCTATGAACTCTTCTGAAACCGGTCGGTAAGTCCTGCACAACTTGTGTCGAATCACAACCCAATCGACATTTGACCTTATTCTGCTTGGCATTCCACATCCATAAGATACACAGAGAACTCCCATCACTTCATGTGGCGGTTATGCAGAAAAGCGCTTCAGCGTAATGTACGTTGGCGGACTAGGACCTCTGGAGTCACTCAGTTCAGAAACTGGTCAAAAAAATGGACACTCTATGAAAATTGTACATGAGAGAATATGTGGAAGGCGTGCAAAACCAACAGAGGCACTTGGCGTAATTCTGGCAGGCTAACAAGTTCCACTCAAACCACAGGGGATGTAGACATCAAGTGACCGAGGGTATTTAGAAACCTCGCTGCGGAATCTCCAAAAAATTCAAAGCAGCTGGAGTAATATCGCAGAGCTATAACCGACTAGTCAAGCAGTCTATTCTAAATCTTTAAGCTCAAGAGGTCATGAAATCCTAAATAGTTTCAAGTGATATTAGTTCTCCGAGTACAGGAATAAATCGAGAAACGATCTAGAGTACTTTCGGGCCTCTGGCCACACTGTGATATACCGTTAGGAAGAAGCCAATGTGAATCGACACCAAAAGAAAGTCGGTGGACCTCTTAATTCCTTGATTCTTCATGGATTTCGAGATATCTTGGGATAGCTATTGTAAATTTTGACCACGATTTCACGACGGCAAACCAGTGCAACTTCCAGCAGGTCTGGGAAGATCGACCAGTTGTCTCGTTTACCTGTTGCTACATTTTAATTATTGGGTGAAAAACAAAGACAGCAGTGGACAACTATTGGATTATTTTGATTACGTGCAGTCACAACTAGTCGAGCGCTGTTTCTTTTCATTGACTTCTGTCTGTCAGGTGCGTTGCCCTGAGTGCTGAAACAAGTGATAATGTAATTCTTTGACTCGCCGTTTAATGTGACTGCTATTTGGTCGGTGATGGTCACCCATCAGTCTCTCACAAGCTTATGACGTAGAGAGCTTGTCTTACAATGGTTAACATGTCCGAACAACCGTTTCGTCAACAAAACAATAAAGCTTAGAAGCAACAAACATTGCTCCCCCTAATTGAGGTGGTCCAAAAAGCTCAAGTGAACACATATCAAAGGCATGACTTAGTATCAACGGACCTCTTTTGGATTTTGTTTGTTTCTCGAAAATGGGACTCTGGAAAAATGTTATTGTCATGATTATGCTTCACATCGTGGTCTCTCATCAGTGGGACAACGATGAAGAACTGGAGGCGCTGTTTGAAGATCGCGTGCATATCTCTGGAAGACAACTTGCATTGCAACGATGTCGCCCGAATCTGAGCCCCAGTCTGCGGGACAGTGGGTTCTGCGTTGGAATAAATGATCTCGATGATGTGTGCTTTGCCCTAGAAGTCAGTCAATCTCGGAACTGCACTGGACCTGGTCTTCAGTTTTGCTGCTATCGTGAGCTGTTCAGATATCGCACTCTTTGTTCCAGCTGTGTAAATTCGCTTTCTTTCCTTGCAGGATCAGTAGCTCAAGGTAACAGACTGGAAACAACCACGACCCCCAGGACTAACAGGTCAGTGTTTTATGAAGTGCCCGGGTTTCTTCGTTGTCGGTGTTGCCTGTGGCGACCCCGTACCCCACCTACCCATCATCCCCTTCGAACTGCATGGTTTCATGACATGCTTAACTGATCTGCCCTTACAGCATTTCAACCACGACGTCCGTTGTGAGGACCAGCACATCCAGCAGTCTTGCAACAAGTGGCAGTCCCAGCCGTGAGTAATTCTATAATTGTCGGTCTATTCGGGTACCTAATCCATTTCTCTGAACATAGAAAGCAGTACCAGCTCAGTTGTGATATCTGACAGAACGGTGCCAACTCAGACTTCAACTCTGGCTGCGACGACCCCGCCTAATTCTACCCCTACAGCGGTAACGGTAACGCTGCCAACAACTACCACGCAGGGTCTGACTTCCACGCCATCAAGCACGACAAGCTCCACGGCTTCGACGACCACGTTTTCACACAGCTCTACTCCGCAGACGAGCACAGGAGCAACATTGACGGTACCAACAATCATTCCTACGACAACGCCAGGCACAACACCACCAACAACTGGAGTCACAACGATTTCTGTAACAACGACACCAAGCACGACCTCAACGACAGCCGCGACAAATACTCCAACATCCACAACAGTGACCAATACTCCAACAACCACAACAGTGGCCACTACTCCAACAACCACAACAGTGGCCACTACTCCAACTACCACAACAGTGGCCACTACCTCAACTACCACAACAGTGACCACTACTCCAACAACCACAGCAACCACAACAACCACAATAACCCCAACAACAACAGCGACAACTACTCCGACAACGACCACGACCACAAGTACCACGACATCAGCTCCAACGCAGCCTACAACTACTCAGATTCCCACAACCCCATCACCGGTTAACTCTGTCCCACAAACGCCGGCTGCGTAAGTCACAGGTCACATTCACATATCTTTAGTGTTGGACACGGTACTGCGTTGTGCATTCGCGCAACTTAAACCTGTTGTCTTTTGTAGTGTTGATGTGACTCTTCCAGAAACGCAAGCTGCCATTGTTAAGTTTCACAACGACGTACGCCAGAGCGTAACCCTGGCGAACCAGCAAGGACTGAACGGGCGACCCCTCCCAGCAGCATCCAATATGAGGTCACTGAGTTGGGACACGAAACTAGCTGCCGATGCCCAGGAATGGGCGAATCAGTGCCAGGGCATTGAGCATTCGCTGGGTGAGCCTTTCTGAAGTACGGAAGTAACCACGTGGCGTGAACCGATTTTTTGGTTGAACAGCGAATAAGAATCAAGGGCCTGGAGAAAACACAGCGGCAACAACCACTGTCACACCAAATCTGACTAACACCCTCGGGCAATGGGAAGCGGAACGAATTAATTTTGATTTTATAAGAAATGGTTTTTCCGAGGCATGCCTGAAGCAAAAAATCACTCCCAGTGTGATAGGTCACTGGACGCAGGTAGTCTCAATTTTGTCAGTTGATCTTATCACGAATATTTCAAAATTTTATTACAGATGATTTGGGCCGTAACCTCACGGGTTGGCTGTGGTATCAAATTTTGCGATCCCTTCAGGATTTTTCCGAAACCGACCATACGACGTGGATGGCTCATGGTGTGCCAGTATGAAGAAGGGTAAGCTATGAACATTCGATACGCTGAAAAAATTACCTACATACCTCGCATTTGCAGTGGTAACGAAAACTCGCAGTACTGTGCACCATACGAGCAGGGAGCGCCTTGTGGAGGTTGTGGGGGGCTGGGCGATCCGAGATGCGACAACTTTTTGTGCACTAGTTTATCTTAAGCAACATCTAATATTTAAATTAATGTGACTCCGGTGTCCGACTCTAAAAGTTTGATTGATTTGATAACTGTTCTGTCTCCAGAAATGTTATGGACTTTTTGTAAACTGGGTTGATGGTGCTGTACACTGACATTACAAGGGGAACTGAGCATATTAATATACGCGGTCCATTGATGTATATACTTAGATATTGATATCCACGCCATGCCCCAGCGACTTCAATTGGCCCAATTCAGAGCGACCGATGTAGCCCCGATGTACGTTGTACGAACGCGAATAAATGTCGAAATAAAGTCTTGCAGTGTCAATCAGTATAGGTACTGAGTAATTAAATCACCGCACATCGTCGTTAGCGGTATTGAGTTCACTTGATGGTCACTGAAGTTGGAAAATATGAATAACCTGCACATTTAAATATGATTGAAGACGAGGGACTTGAAGACAGGTGCTACGGGAAAAAATAATGGATACACGAACCTGCATCAATGTTCGTGCATACCGTTCTTTACAAATAGATTCCACCCCCTGATCTGAAGACCTTCCTGATAGCAGTCCGAAAAATCCCCTTTTTCGAGGAAATCTTTGTAAAACGCACTTTTTTGTATCGTGACATTTAAGCAAGATGCTGCGAAAGAATGTTATGCCATTCCTAACGGACAAGTGGTCCGTCACCACGAAGAGTGAAAGATAGCCGTGATTCACATCATGTTGAGTGTGCATCGAAGGATACTGGTAGAACTTTTTTACCTTACTCCGATTTCCTCGGGGACAGTTGTGATTCGATCGTTTAATAGAGCTATCTGCAGGAGTGAAGCGATATTTGAACGGTATCCTCAAAAAACGGCGTTGCCCTGAGAAGTGTCGTATTGTAATCTTGTAAGCACATAGTTCCCGAAATTATCCACTTCACATGCCACTCTCTTGCCACCACAGAGATTTTGAGTTTTATCAACTAATTGAACGACCTTTTTGGTGAGTGATTTCGTCAGTTTTCAGCAAAAAAAACACAAATCACTTTCATGAGGCTCAAGAAGAAGATAAGCTGCACGTCATCGTAGCACTACTTAATAGCCACAGACCAGTAATTGACCATTCTACCCGCCACCGTAGTCTGGCTTTCCCGTTTTGTAACAAGATGGACGAGTGCAACCTGATGTACAGTTGACGTATCTGGCTAAAGTGTACCCTCGGATTAGCCGCACCACCCATCAAGAACCTAGCTTCAAAACCATTTATGTCCATTACGATATTCTAGTACCCGAAGCAGGTTGGGAGGGGTCCCTCAGTGAAACTGCACACTATGCGGATCTCCGTCCTTGGTGTATAGCATCGCTACCTTAGATCCCAGTAGGGCCGAGCCAGCACTACCGGCAAATTAGTGTAGCCATTACCCATCAACAGCACATTTTCAATGGTTGGTTGATCATCTATATGATCTTTCAATCAAACGGACCACTTACGCTGATTCGTGTTTTCAGTTTCACCAGTCTTTTCTTAAGTGCTAAACCGACAGATGTGAACTCTGAGTTCGATGGTCATCACCATCGAAGTCATGGTCAATCAACTTCCGAAATTTCGACTTCGCAACTGCCAAATGACGTTTTATCAAAATGCAATTCAAAGCGAGCACGCAGCTGTTACATTATGCGGTTACCACTGCGGACGTTGAACTAATTCGTGGTAATGTATATTGAATGTTTAAAACCTTTGTATTTTGTTCCACTTACCAGCATTCAGGATGTCTCTGAAGAAAATGGCCATTCTTTTAGTTCTTTTGTCAGTTCTCAACACAGCTGTGGCTCATCCACAAGACACTGGCTTGGATATCGACGTTTTATTTGGCAAACTTGGGCGCTTGTCAGGACGTCAAATGACTCTGCAACGGTGTCGACCAGATCTATTTCCGGATCTGAGGGATAGCGGCTTCTGCGTTGACGTGAACGATCTGGATAATATCTGTTCCACTCTGGAGTCCAGTCAGTCGAGAAACTGCTCAGATCTGGAAACACAATTCTGCTGCTACCGTAAGTGCATCCATCCCCAAATCTCCCAGAAATTCTCAAGAAACGTAAGCCCCGCCTCTCATGTCGGGCGAATGGGAGGCAAGCCTTAGTTTTCCAGAGAATTTCTGGGAGAACTATATTCAGGTTGTCCTTCGAAATTGGAACCTCGTGTATCTCCGTCGTAGGTTCCTTTTTCCAAGGAAACGTTCTCGTCAGAACGACTCGACCCGGACAATCAACCACCTCGTTAGTATCAATACCTCGGTAGTCCAAAAGTTAACACGAAAAGCCTGACGTTCGGGGGGGGGGGGGTACCTCTTTTGTTTTTCAAACCACTTCGAAACTCTACATCGTTTCATCCAACAAATTTCTTACCAACCCTTTCCCGTGACCGTTAACAATTTTGCAGACCTATGACACCCACCGTAACGAGACCGACTGCCACCACCGTTACCACATCCACGTTGGTACCCACAACCAGAACAACGACATCTACAGCTACCTCCCAATCAGCTCCTGGCGGATCAACCGAGTAGAATTCCCTGTCTGACTAGAATTTCGTGGTTCGCTGCACTCAAGACCGGTTTTTGTAGGCTCGACACAACTTTCCCGCTGATACAACAAGAGATCCTGGCGTTTCACAACAGGCTTCGGAGAGCGGTGTCGCGGCCTGGGTTCCGCGGTTTGAACAACGCTCCGCAACCACCTGCAACCGATATGCGAGAACTTGTCTGGAGTGATGCATTGCGAAGAGCTGCTCAGTTCTGGGCGAACCAGTGTCAAGGGGACCACTCGCCAGGTAACGATTAGCTGAGACAGGCTCTTAGTCCAACCTGATGTGTTTTTATTTCCACAGAAAATAAAAACCAGGGACCCGGTGAGAATCTTGCATCAGCAACTGCTGCTAGTGCCGCCTCGAATCTCACAGCCTTCCTGTCTCAGTGGGAGAACGAAGCGACGGCTTTCAACTACCATACAAGAGATGACGATCCAGGTTGTGCTTCAATAAATACAGCGGATATCAGCAACTGGACGCAGGTCAGTTACAAGATCGCTTTATGAAGCCAGTTGAAAGGGTTGTTTGCTTTTCAGGTAGTATGGGCAGAAACTACGCAAGTTGGATGTGGATACAGCCGATGTCCTCTGAGCAGCCCTCGTGGTGCTCGAGGTAACTTCTTTGTCTGTCAGTATGAAATCGGGTAGGTGAATACTGAATTGGATTACGGTCGGAAATTTAGGACGTTGTGGTTCAAATCACAGGGGCAACGTGAACAAATGTGCGCCTTATGACATGGATGGGGAAGTTTGTAAACCATGCGGTGGACGATATGATCCCAGATGCCGTGATAACGTATGTGCAACACCTGCATTGTGACGTGGAGTCGTAGATCGCCGGCTGACCAAAGCATCCGGATTTGATCTTCACTTATTTAATTTGAGTGCTTGCTTTTGTCGCCCGAAAATTTGTAGCTGGATGAAGATTGGTGGTCTAATTTGAAATTGTTTAAGGTTCGATTAACTTTTGGGCAAATCCTGGTCTGGATCTGTTGATTAGTTTAACTGCGGCGTTTAACGTCTTTTGCCCTTTGATTAATACTGATGGCTCCTTAGTCTGAAAAATGCTTGGGACTTTTTGTGAACTGGTTAGTTGGTGCTTTATATTGACTGCAACACTTGCGCCGTGCAAAGCCAATAAACCGTCGAAGTAGCCCAATGCAGATCATGACATTTGAGTACACCGGCGTTACTTAAGACATTTCGCTTCTGGTTGGGCAGTCAGAAAACCATGAGTAATCTGGGAATTTTAGCAATAAGTGAAGTAAAGAACGTTGAACACATGGAACTGATAAATAAAAGGGGCTAGTTCTGTCGATGTACGAGCGGAGCACGAACCTACATCTCTCATTCTTTTTACAGCAAATTTTGAGAGTTGTCATCATCTGTAACTTGTGATCAAATCCAACTTATCATGCTCCGGAAAATTTCAAGTGAGAATATTTTAGATGGGATATTAGTAATGGTGGAGTGATGTGGTGCAACGCTGCCTGACACGGTGTTGAGTCGAGTCTACCTAGTATTGCTGTTTTAATCTTCTAAGGACTCCAGTCCAGCAATTTTAAGTCAATAGGCCTTTGTCACTGCGGTGAGTCTGAGTTAGTCTCGATTTATTGTGTGAACTAAACCTGTGTTATTTTTATATAATTTCCAATAGTTAATTTCATGAGACTCATGACGACCGCTAAAAGGAGCGACACCGAAATAGATCAGTGCTGGATCTTGCTACTCACTAGTTGATTTTCCGGGTTTGTTAACATGTAGCTGAGAGCTTTTCTTCAATGTGAATGGCAACGCGATCTAATTTTGGCCATGACTGTCCAAAGTTTACGGTCTCAGCATGGTGTTGGGTCCCTCCATCCCCTTGAATCTGGAAATACCCACTAAAAGTTCTGAACTATTAAGATACTTTCTAAGCTAATCGGGATTGGGTCTCTCCAGGGAATTACACAAATGTGTGAGTTACCGTCTTTGGAGTATAGCTTCGCAGTCCGAACTGAACCAGCATTATTTTACCGTGGTGTATTCGTTTCCTGTCAATGATGCGTGTACCACAGCACTGCAATCATTCACATGATCCATCCAGCAAACGGACAACCTTCGCTTATTCGTGTTTTCTTAAGGCTGTTGAATATAAACTGACTGTGGTAGACTGTGAGTTCGATGGTCATTCGCTGTTCTTTCAATCAACGTCCGAAACCTTGATTTCGCAACTTACAAATGACGTATTTTCAAAATGCATTCAAAGCGAGTGCGGAGCCGTTGCGTTACGCGGTTACAACTGCCGTCAACTGAAAGAGAACGAATATCAATGCGGACGTTGAAGTAATCTGTGATACAGTCAGTGTTTAAAAACCTTTGTACGTTCTTGTTTCACATAGCTTTCAGAATGTCTCTGGAGAGAATGGCCGTTTTTATAGTTCTTTTATCAATAATCGAGTTAGCTGTGGCTCATCAACAAGACGATGAGCTTGATATCGACGTTTTATTTGGCAAACTTGCTCGCATATCAGGACGTCAGATGACTTTGCAACGGTGTCGACCGGATCTATTTCCAGATCTGAGGGATAGTGGCTTCTGCGTCGACGTGAACGATCTGGATGATATCTGTTTCACTCTAGAAGTCAGTCAGTCTAGAAACTGCTCAGATCTCGGAACACAATTCTGCTGTTACCGTAAGTGCATGCTTGTACCAGGGCGTTCTGTGAAGCTGGAATCTCATGCAGCTCCGTCGTACCGTAGGTTCTATTTTCCAAGGGAACGCCCTCGTCACAACCACGACCCGTCCCGGACAAACAACCACCAGGTTAGCGTAAATTTTCCGGTATGAGTAGTCTGAAATTCAGTTAATAAAGCCCGATGTTCCGGGGGGGGGGGGGGGTACTCGTTTGTTACACAAAATATCTCGAAACTCTGCATTATGTTCATCCTAACAAAATACTTAACAAACCCCCTTCCAAAACTTTCGGCATTTTTGCAGATTGACGACCACCACGGTGACAAGTCCGAGTTCGACAATCATCACCACATCTCCTACTGGGCGTAAGGAGAACTCATAGAGATTTCATAATTGGTGAACAACAACCATGACACATACTACGTACTTTCAGAACAAACAACTCCGACCATCACTTCTACAGCACCGACATCACCGTCAACAACAACGACCAGCACGACCACAGAGGCTGCTACAATCAGTACTACGACAGCTGTGATATCAACAACAACGGGTGCGTCGGCACCAACTTCCACATCGATACCAACGACGACCACTACCCCAGTACTGATCAGTACACCAGGCTCAACCGCGCCATTAGTGACCGGTTCTTCATCTACAACCACAATCACTTCAACCACAACACCGCAAGTCGTAACCACTTCAGCTGGAACGACTGGCCAAACAGCTTCTACTGCAACTTCTACAACGACAGTTTCTTCACCAAATTCAGTCACCACATCAAGTACCACTGCAGCGCCAACCACAACAACAACAACAACGACAACGGCGACAACTACAACAAGGACAACACCAACCACTACAACGCCCAGCACAACCACAACAAGAACAACACCAACCACCACAACGACAACAACAACGCCGACAACGACAACAAGCACAACAACAAGAACAACGCCAACCACCACAACGCCAAGCACAACAACTACTTCCACGACGATCCCCACAACCATAACAACGACACCTACAACCACTACCACTTCCGCATCAGCCCCTAGCGGATCAACCGAGTAAAAATTTCCGTCTGACAAGAATTTCTTGGTTCGGTGCTCCTAAGGCCGTTGTTTTATAGTATCGACACAACTTCCCCGGCGATACAACAAGCAATCTTAGCGTTCCACAACAGGCTCAGGAGAGCTGTGTCACGACCTGGGTTCCGTGGTTTGAACAATGCTCCGCAACCACCAGCAACCAACATGAGAGAACTTGTCTGGAGTGATGCATTGCGAAGAGCTGCTCAGTTCTGGGCGAACCAGTGTCAAGGGGGCCACTCACCAGGTAATAATCAGCTGAGGCAAACTCAAAGCCTCACCTGATATGTTTTTCTTTTTGTAGAAAATATACGCCAGGAACCCGGTGAGAACCTTGCATCAGCAACTGCTGCTAGTGCCGCCTCGAATCTCACAGCCTTCCTGTCTCAATGGGAAGACGAAGCAAGGGCTTTCAACTACCATAGAAGAGATGAAGAGCCAGGCTGTGCTGCAATAAGATCAGCGGATGTCGGCCACTGGACGCAGGTCAGCTATAAGATCGGTCTGCAAAGCCAGCTGAAAGCGTTTGTTTACGTTTCAGGTAGTATGGGCAGAAACTACGCAAGTTGGGTGTGGATACAGCCGATGTCCCCTGAGCGCCCCTCGTGGTGCTCGAGGCAACTTCTTTGTCTGTCAGTATGAAACTGGGTGTGTCAAAACTGAACTGGATTGCGGTTCTAAAATTTAAGGTGCTCTTCGAATCACAGGGGCAACGCAAACAAATGTGCGCCTTATGACATCGACGGGCAAGTTTGTAGACCATGCGGTGGACGCAATGACCCAAGATGCCGTGATAACATATGCGCAACACCTCCATTGTGACGTGGAGCCGTAGATTGCTGGCTGCTTGAAGCATCTGGAATTGATTTTCATTTACTTAATTTAAGTGCTCGGTTTTGTCGTCCAAACATTTGTTGCTGAATAAAGACTAATGGTGCGATTTAAAGTTGTCATTTCAAAGGGATATCCAGCTCTAGATGTACTTTTACGGTTCCCACAGGCTGAGATCAAAATCATTCCTAACATCATAGTCCACGTGATGTGCATTGCATTGTCCATGTAATTTACATGCATAATGACGGCTCCTTGTGCGTACCATTCACTTATCTTGTGTCATTACCTCTTTGTTTCGCGGCTTTGAAAAAGGTCAAGAAGAGCAACAATCTAAGAGCAGTTGGTATGCATGCAATGTACCAGAACCTTTCTTGAGGAGCTTGTTGCAGTAACCACGTAAGGGGTACTACTTGCGCCAGTTTTAAATGTATCATACCTGAACTGTGTGCCGGTTTTGACATTCGACCCCCATACGCCTATGTCCAAACTGACGAGGAACGACAACACGGAGCACACCACACGCACAGGCAGCAAACAAAGGATTCGATTCGATATCTATAATAAGGAGAATGACAGCCGCGTTCAGTTCCATGTCACTGGCATATCGTGTTGTTTTTCAATATTCAAAAACACGCCAGCCAGTTTCCATTTTCGCTTTATTCCATAATTCTTCCTGGCTGCACCGCAGAATGGTTTCTATTGGAATGGGAAACAACACACTTCAACCAACTGTTGTTTTCGTTCTTGGACCTCGCGGCGTTGGGAAAGGCACTCAATGTTCCATGCTCGCCAAAGCATTTTCCTTCACCCATTTATCTGCTGGGGATCTGATTCGGACTGAACGCGACACACCTGGCTCCAAATATGGAAAAGAAATCACGGAAGCCATTCGCGAGCCAGGAAAATTTGTCCCAGCGGAAATAACTTGTTCGCTTTTGGAAATTGCCATGAATAATTCCAGATCGAATCGGTTCCTCGTCGATGCATTCCCTATCAATCCTGACAACTATAAAGTGTGGGAAGAACGGATGGCATCGAAAGCCGACACACCTTTTGTGTTGTTCTTCGAAGTTAGCGAAGAGGAAAGTATCAGAAGATGTACTACGCACCGGAAACGATCGGATGACACGGAACCGATTCTGAGGAAGCGATACATTTCGTATTTGCGAGAAACGAAACCTGTTGTGGACGAGTTCGAGAAACGCGGGATATTGTATCGGATCGATGGAAATCGGGATGAGTCGGTTGTGTTTGCGGAAGTCGCTGAAATCTTCCGGAAACGGCTCGGTGAAGTGGAAACAGGAGATGCATGAAATTTCATTTCGAAAACGATGCAGTAGTTTTACGTTTCGGAACTATTCTTGTGTTTCAAAATGTTCTTGTTCGGTTCATTCCTTTTGTTCCAGAAGTTTCAACGGTTCATATTCTGTTTTTCTACGATTTAGTGGCTTGATTTTTGAGAGATCTTTTTTTAAACCTGGTAATCTGCCAAATGTTGTAAAATGCCTTTTGAAATACAGAGTTTGAATTCATTTTCCGGGATGGCGTTCGTGCTTTTTCTTTTGTTGAGCTGAAGCAGGTTTCTAGTGACGGAATCACTTTGCGAATCCGGTGAATATGCAGAATTTCTCGACGAGGCACTCGACATTATTCTTGTTACGACTACTTGGAAAGCGTACAAAAAACTGAAGAAAAGAAATTTAGAAAGCGTGCAAAAAAACGAACTCGAGAAAAATGTACAGAAGCAAGATGCTATCTATTTCATGATTCAGACTACCTTTGAATCTGGAATTCGTAACACAATAAAAACATGGTTCAAGTGAATGATAATGAAAGATCTAAAAAAGGAATACCGTGATAACACATGTTACCAATCGTGAGCAATCCAAGTAAACTGGCAGTTCATCGATTTAATAATTTTCTTTGTTCCAATCCGCGTTGGTGTAAATTGCATCTAGTAACGCGCCGTAAATCGTTTGCGGAGTGTTTTCCGGTTCGTCCACTTCCGGCTCGCTGCAGTCATCGTCCGCATCGTTGGGCTCCTCATCTCTTTCAGGCATCTGAGGCGCAGTGGTTTTTTCTTTCCGGACGGTTCGGGTCTTCACAGATGTGGCTGAAAATAAAATTAAAACATTACCTAAATATACAGTCTGATTCAATTACGGCACACATTTTTTGAAAGAAGAACAACATTCAGTTAAGGTTAGAAAAAAATTTCAACGTGATAAAAAAATGGAAATATTGCTTACCCAAATACATCGTGAGGCAATTTGAGAATTTATGAAAATCAGAAATTTCCAAAAATCAAAAGAAACGATCTTACGATTATTCTCACATTTCTTAGCATCTGTCTTTCTTTTTGGTTTCGGTTTGCGTTGCTTTCCAATCTTTTTGTCGTATTCTAGCGGCGCGTTGATTTCCCGCACTTCCGGTATCGGAATGATTTCTCTCTCCAGAAGTTTAATTCGCAAAGATTCGATATCCGCCTCTTTTCCAACGGCCATTTTATCTCGGTAAATTCCACACTGTCGATTGAAAATTTCACCGACTGATCCACCTCGTCGCATAAATTTGTTGACAATTTCGGCCATTGCTTGTTGTTCATCGGTGAGATAATCGAGTGAATCCAGATCCAAAAAATCGTCAGGTTCGGGCGGTGGAGACGGTGTTTTCTGCCACACAGGAATTAATCTTTCCGAACGTCGTGGATGCTGGGCATGTTTCGCAGGAACTTCCGCCATTTCGTCCACTAAAAAAAGAGAAAAAAATACAACCAAAAATTCAAATACAAATGAATCATCGTTTTTCGAAGAGGCCGAAAAAAATCCAAAAACCATTCTGCCCTGATTACACGAATTCAAAACCTCTCAGACCTATCAGGATTTGAGAACAAAAAGCGGAAAGCAAGACAAGGACGATCCCATAGAAAACAACGTCAAAGACAAGCCTTTCCACTGACTTAATATTCCCAAAAATCCAAAGCCCCAAATGAGAGGATAAAATGTAGAAATATTTGTTGTCAGAAGAGATGAATTGAAGATAAAACAATCACAAATCGGGAATATTATTTCGGACAGAAATTCTGGATCACCGGAATCTTTTTGGAAATAGTCTTCCAGGAAAACGCCACAAGGAAAATTCAGACCAGATTCATTTTCTGATGATCACTGTACCTGCGTCCACGTCTCGCTCACTTCCGGCGATCTTGTACGGTAACGCGGTGGCCGCAATTCTTCGTACAGCTTCGACCGTCTTCGTATGTTCAAGGTTAACTGGGTCACAATCGCCAGTACCTACAAAAAATCATCATAAGTGGTCTAAGCAGAAGAAATCCCGCACAAAGAACGGAAGTGAAAACTTACACCAGACTAGAATTTTTCCCGAGCCAGGGAGACTCAGTTTGGCGCCGAGATCCTTGTATTCTATCTCGGCGAATCTTGCATTGATTTCCGGATTATAACTGCAAACAGCTAAATTAGAAACGAAACGACAGAAAATCAAACCAGATAATGAATGATTCGAAAATAATGCTGATTTGTATAAACGGCATTATTTTGTTACAAATTCGCAAATTCGAATTAAAACATCAGCTTCTTACTGAATTTCTGGACGAAATCGTTTCAATCTATTGAGATTCACTTCGAAGGGCAAAGTGGCGAGTGCTTGGACAATATTGAACTGGAAGTTGTTCAAGCCCACATCCTGCTGGGCAAAATAGAGGAAACGACCGACAATTTCCATCGCAATCGCTGTTGATTCCTCAAAACTAAAACACACACAATAAAACTATATTGAAAACAGAAAAAAGAAAAATAAAAACACAGTTGAAAGAAGCAAAATAAATTCGATACCTTTTCTGACCACGGAGTTTGACCAGTCCATTCCGCTGAACAACCGCATTTCCGGTATAACCCCAGAACTCCATTTTCATCTGGAAGGAGTAATAATTAGCACAAAACAACCAAATAATAGCACGAAACAAAAAGGAGAGCATCGGAAAATGTCGGAGCACTAGCAGAAAGGAATAAAACAATTCTTCGACTGGAGTGAATTTAACAATTTAACAATTTTCCGTTATTCAAGATTAACACGGCGGTAACACAGCTGTTCCTGTTGTTTCAAATGTTCTGTACAGATCGAAAACTCAGAGCTGGTGAAAAAGAGTCGTTGTAGTTCCTTAATCCTTTCTTTTCCTCGTTCACCCAGCTGCTGTTTCGCTCCGCGGAACCAACTCATGAAGAAGAATTTTCTCCATAATTCTATGATTCTCAATTGTTTTCAAGGTACGGTACCTTTTTTCACTCACCTCGCCTCTGCTGATCACGCAACTCACTGCAATCCCAGCTGTGCTTACAGGCACGAAATT
>JAQIWT010000221.1:0-27653 GCA_034696485.1 Isohypsibius dastychi | reverse complement strand
CATGATGGCTCCGATAATCGTGCATTTGAGTAGTCTCGGAATTTCTCTGATCTACCGGAGTAAAAGTGGTTATTCACAGAGATACTAAAGAAGTGCTCATGAACACGATGAACCCGTCAAATAAATAAACTTTCTACTGGCGCTTGTTGCCAATCTGCCCACCGTCATCCATTAAGACCACATCCAATCTTGTAACCAGCTGTTACTAGCTGCTACAGCAAGGACTATTGGAGTTCATGCTCCGACGTACTTTGTCTACACAATAAAGCCAGAGTGCTGGCGAGGAGCAGCGCACTCAGTCTCCATAGCTCCACAAACTGATTAACTTCAAAATCATAATTTTGAAAAGAAGTTTTTAAATCATTTTTTTTCCCCCCCCCCCCCCCCCCCCCCTTCGTTTTCATTTAGTCCAATTTGGAAACATCTCGACTTAATGAAAGCATGAGTACTAACTTAGGCTCCGACTTACCTAGGACAATCAATGTTGTACCACCAATCGCAAACCAGAGTTATTTGATTGAATATCTGCAAGGAAAGGTTACGCTTCGTGATTGTAACCCACTACCATTCAGTGTTTATTCATCTTACCAGTCTTTTTGGACACAACTGCGATGTCCTTCCACCTTCCACGTCACAGCGGTGAAACACCTGGCAGCCGGTGGCGACATCAGCGTAGTAGCCCGACTGGGAGACATCCTGACAATCGAATGCAAGATCCGACGGTACCGATTCATAATCAGGATACGGATCATTCATTGATTTTTCTCCCTTCAATACACGTAAGGCCTCCCAAACCGGTGGGATTTGCGGTGTGGGTCCATTGGATGTGTTGATACGTGGATAGTAGGGTTGGTTCGGCTCTCTGAATCTAGGCAAGATTCCGAATTTCAAGAACAAAGCGCGAATTGGCGGCAGTGCTTTATTCGCCCCCGAAATCGGCAAATTCTTTTGTGGTATTTTCTGCGTTAAATAATTGTGAACACTCGTAAAACTCCAGTCCAACAAAATCTTACCGCACTGGAAACGCTCATCGCTAATACGACCACCCATATTAGGAATGAAGAAGACATTCTCAAAAATCAGTCTTGATCTACGATCACAGAGGTTGACTATGGAACGAAAATGGAAGCATCAATTATAGTTTGATGTGATTTAAAAGATTCGATCGTGTTATTGATGACACGAAACTGCGGAGGAGGGTCAGTGTCTTGTTGGACACGTTAGTATTTTTTACGTTTATCACGGAAGAGCTTGTCGGCTCATGAATTAGCAGTTAATGCGCGGAAAGAGCGAGTGAGTAACGCGAGCAGGGTTTCTACGACGCAGTTGCCAGCTCCTGACCGGGCATACACCGCTTCATCGTTTTCCGTTTCATATCATGGGTGATCCGATGATGCTGCGAGAAACAAACGAATAAATCCGCAATAGGTGTGATCAAGTGGCCGATAAGTTGTCAAAGTTCACACTTCTGTGGTGTCAAAAATGCTAACTCGCTCAAATCCCGCTTCCACTATTGTTCGTAATCGATTCATCAAGATTGATATCCAAGTGGAGATAATCGGATTGGTACTGATTTCCGAACTTCTGTATCGTGCGGTCTGTCATATTGTCACGTACCGAAACGTAGTTTTCTGTGTGGCGAACTTCCCAGGTCCGACAAATTCCCCCATCCTTTGCAGAAAACAATCGTGAATTGATAAATCTACTAAGTTTCGGCAAACCGATCGAGTTTTGGTAAACTAACCAAGTTTTGGGAAATCTATCAAGTTCGTGTCAACTTTCTGCAATTCAAATAACAAAAAGGTATAACCAGATTTGGGACAAATTGCAAACAACCTACAATGAAATGACAATCAAGTTCTACAGAGGAATGGGGAACAGAACGTTCAAGCGTGAGAAAATGAAAACAAAGAACCGGGCAATATTGGGCAAAGGTTAGCTGACTCTAATGGGTAATGAATTTATAGACGTTTTGTTTTTATTGTGACTTGGTTCGTATGCTCTTGTTGTTCTTCCCTTTGATGTGGCTTTCTGCTTGGGTGATTTCCTCCCAATACAAACCTGCGTCGGTTAATGACTGGTGGCTAATGACCTACTTGCACACGGGGAGAGTGGTAGGGCTGCATAAGAATATTGCCACACGCTTTTTGTTGCGCACAACAAAGCTGTTTTTCAGGATCACATCCCAGCAGAATTATAAAAGCATAATTATCCCAGATTTCACCTTAACTGGGCAGTATTGTCAAGTCCTTGAAACAAAACAATTGTGGATACCAAAAACGTAAATGGTCTGGCCTTTCCAAGTTTTTGTAACACCTGTTTCAGAAATGATCGCTGGTTTTTCTGAGGAAGGTTTTGTAATCTCTCATCGGAGTAGTTTTATCCCTGCGTGATCAGGTGCCGCAGACTTCATTGGTCAAAGTCAGTTAACTGTAGCTTATGTTGATAGAAAATGTAAATTGAACGTTTTGTAAAAGCTTTTCTCGTGCTTGATCGGTTTCCACAATCTTTTTTAATTAGCGCCAGTTGCCTGAAACTTGGGCTTCAAAATGACTGGTTGGCCGCGCCTCTGGTTAACTTTTATCAGTTTCCTTGAAGTTGGTTGGTCAATCTGAATGGATTGGGCTTTTCCCGGTCCTTGACCGCTTGACTAACAAAGGTTGGAAAAACCAAAGTCAGAAAAAGTCAGCTTTCTTGATTCAGACAGGACTCGTCTGAGCTGGGTTGTACTTGATTAAGGTATACCATAGTAAGCCTGCTGAACATATTCTACGGTGGGTCATGAAAAGCAAGGCCTGGTAAGCAGCTTCAACTTCTTGTACCTCAACTTTAACTGTTTGGATCTAACGGAAACTCTGATGCATTTATTTCCCATTCGAGAAAAAACCTTAGACACCAGAAACTTGTGTATTGAAGTTACAGTCGGATTTCGGTTCCTCTAACAACTGATGTGGTTCTTGGGGTTTATGCAGCACACGTCCGATGTTGACGTTTGGGTGGCAGTTGTGATCTCTTCTCACACATGTGTTTTTGTGTTTCCTGCAAACATTTATACAAAAGCAAGCGAGCAGACAAGCACCCATGAGTTTGCCACATGGAATATGTTTACTGATACACACCAAAAGCGTCTTGCCGCAGATGCAAAGAACATCCTGAGCTCCACATGTTCAAGTAATCTTCATCTTTGAGCCGTCTGCAGAAACTTAGGACTTAGTCTTGGTAAACTATGGTTCCATCCACCGAGATTCGAGACTGGCGCTTCTATTAGTATCCAGATATCCTAGTAATATTCCAAGTATTTCAATCTGGTGTCAAACTTTCTGTTGTAAAAGATGCCACCGTCACGAAAGCTCAAAGCAGTGGAAAGGGTGAGATGACAATTTACTGTTTTGCAGTCCTTTACGGTTGACGGTCTTTGTAACCAACCGCGTTTTCAGACAGAAACACGGCTGGAAAAAATGCAGGAAGTCCGAGAGCGTATCAACGCAATGCTGGAAAGAAAAAGATTGGAGAGCAAACGTCACCTTAACGGGGATAAAAAAGGCTTCATGAATCCCGAGCGTAAAGAAAAGCTTCGAGTCAGTAAATTGTCATTGCCTCATCAGTATTGTAGCCATCATTTGGCCTGGGTGACTTAATCCCGCTGAACACCAAATTTTTAGATGTTGCTGAAAACGTCGTTCAACAAGAGTATTCAAGCGGAAAATGAGCGAAAGAACCGAGAACGTTTACAGATCCTGGAACAACGAATCGGAACAAACGAGCACGGGCACGTCATAGATGAAAAAGAACTGATTCAGATCTGCAAAAAGTACCATGAACGCATCGTGGGTCTGGAAGAGACGAAGTATGACTTGGAAGTCAAAGTTCGAGCGAGAGATTATAAGGTGCATAATAAACCATTTTAATTCAAGTCAGGTAATACAGATTTTTAGCTCAACGAACTGATCATCCAAGTAAACGAGCTCAAAGGGAAGTTTGTTCGGCCATCACTTCGGGAAGTACCGAAATTCGACAGCAGGTGACGCTGGATCTTTATGATGTTTTCTGTGAGTCTTATAGAACAGGCATCTTTTTTTTGTGTTTCAGGTTCACGAAGCCGGAAAAAAGTCCAGGACAGTCCTCACTACGATATCGAGACAGTCTGCGAACGACGGGAATCAATAAATTTGCGCTGACCGATATTCCGGTCTATACACGTTTGAGTAGCACGATCAGCGAAAATTGAAGCATCAGTTATTCACTCCAACTCCTACTAGTACATGATAACAACGATTCAAACAAAACAAGCTGAGAAATAAATATCTAACAACATGGTCATCAAAGTTTTGTTTAAAATCTAGAGCTGACGACAAAGCTTCCGAAACCCATACGGTGATACCGCGTTCGAACTCGATGGCGATCCGGTAACGAAGATGTTTCAAAGTCCGCGGAAATTCAGTTTATATCCTTTTTCTACTCCGAATAATTAGGGCTTTGGACTGGTGGATAGCCAACAAGACTGAAAATGATCTTTTAGCTCAAATTCATGTACATACAACTTTTCGTTTCTCGGAGGACCCACCGCATATCCAGCTCTTTAAGGAGAAAGATTTGGACTTCGGGAACATCAGATAGGCGGTACAAGAACCTTTCTTGAGGAGCTTGTTGCAGTTGCACTATCCCCGTAACCCCGTAAGGGGTACTACTTGCGCTAGTTTTTGGCGGTACATATGTCATGTGTGACATTTCAGGTTAGATATTTCATTGCATCCATACCCCTGTCCTGTACGGTAAGCTGTGTGCATAGCATTAGCATCCTGGGCTTGCACAGTGTGCAAGCCCAGGATGCTAATGCTAAACGAGACATCGAGCCGAACGGTAGTAACTAGTAAGCAGAAAATCTTATTTATCCGTGCTTCCGAAACAAATCAGTGTAATGTTCCAAATAGAACAATGAGCATTTATAGACATTTACCAGAACCAACTTACAGCATAGGTACCAAATTCATCGCACAAAAATATTCAGGATCAGAACTAAGAGTGAACTGTCTTGGTTCTCGTCGTTTACCAATAATTGCGATGTCCACCATGACGATGTCCACGTCCACGTCCGTGGTGACGGCGATGGTGGCCATAATTGTTTCCATAACCATTTCCACCACCATAATAATTTCCACCTCCTCCATAATGGTGTCCCCCACCGTAGTCATTTCCCCAGTATGCCATTACTCCAGCTGAAATTGAATTTATACATAAACTGACGCAGAAAAACTTGTGCGATTCTGCTTACGATTTTCCACATTGGAAACAATGGCGAATAATCCCACGAAAACTGAGAGACACAGCGCGAAGAAATTCATTTTCGAATAAGTTTTCTTGAGAAGCACAGTAATGCCAATCAGGAAGACACGAACTTATATTTCGCCCCGACCCGGAACAATGAACACAAACAAAGTCGTTAAATCTCGCTTCCAGTCAGTGAGAACGAAGAGGAAACAGGTTATACACGTGAGTGACCAGAGGAAATTCCGATAACCATCGCAAGAAAAAGACACATGGCAAGGGTAATTTATTCACTCATTAATTATTGCACCCGGATACTTGAGAAGTGAGCAGCAGGAACGTGTAGCTACGCATGTTGAGAAAGGATTTTTTTTTCGTATCAGCTTGCCAAGTAATATGCAGTCATCGAAATGGAAATGTGTGTGCTCGCTCTTTCCACTTCCCAAAACAACTTGGTAGTTGGGAAAGTTGCACATGGGGGCAAAACGATACTGACCACTGGGCGCCTTCTTTCTCTGAATACACCACGGATTATATCCGATGACCATATGACTCTGTTCAATCGTGCAAATGTCATCACAAGCATATTAATATTCTCCCCCCCCCTCTATGAGAATCATATAGGGTAGTTTTTTAGCGTACTGAAATCTACGCCACATTTGGTTATTACGCCATTTTGGAATATGTTCACGTTCAACATTGAAATACGATTGTCAGATGTACATTTGCGTATCAATTATGCTGATTGGATTTTTCAACCTGAAATTTTATTGGCTCCGTACATTTTGACTCAGTACGAAAATTCAAATAAAATGAAAATGGGCTTGAAAACCTTCAGATTTCAGTAAACACGAAAGCTTGATGTTTTCCTGATTGCAATTACAAGCATCAAAAGATGACGATCAACAGTGAAGAATTATTAGTTGCTTTTACAGACTTCCCGAAAATTCCAAAGAAAACTAAACCCCGCACCTCATCTGTCTGATATGGGGTGGGGGGACTTAGTTTTACGAAGAACTTTTGGGAGATCTTTAGTGCTCCGACGCCATTGATACGCCCTCTAAAGCAGCGACAAGTCTGCTGTCCCGAGATCTATTCACGGCTCGTAATCTGATCAAAAGTTCTGTTGTTCTCTTTCCGAGATTAAGCTGCCGGATTCGGTGAGTGAGAAATTTCATTACCTTTTTGTGTGAGTGATCTACCTACAGTATCATCAGAACAATCACACCTCGTGAACAACGGCATCAACTCAGTACCACGAAGACAAATGGCATTTATCTTAGTTATGAAATACTCCCAGTTCCAGTAGATGATCTGATGGGAGCGGTGGTTGCCTGTAACAAAATCGGTTTCGAGCTCCAAGTATTCTCCGAGATCTTAGAGGCATTTTTGGCCAGATTCTTTTCATTTCCAGTTGCACTGCTCCCCTTCCGGCGAATTTTGTTTGCCGGTGCCCTGTTCAGAGTACCACCTTTTTTTATAATAAACGTAGCGTTCCTTGTTCCTTTCTTTGGCCCTGGCTTTCTTTGCTTCGCCGGCATTTTTGTAATTTGTTTCCGCAAGGCTTTTATGGGAACATTCTTGGTTGAACTGGAAAACCTAGCTGGCACAACTTGTGGTCTCAACGTGGCGGCAGCTAGTTGACGGCCACTGGTTGTCTGGTCAGTATTGTCCAGCTGCTTTTGAGGTATGACAAAATTCTCAAACCGGATGGCGGACAGCGGAAGCTTTCGGAGGTTTTTCAAAAAGCCCGACTGAAAAGTTTGGTTGACTTGAACCACTGAGCGTGCTGTCATGGTCTTGCTCGTGTTTGAAGGTTCAGTGTGGACTAGCTGTTGGCCTCCAGACTCGTTCCGTGTATTCGGCGTCGGGACCTCCCTAGTATGTTGCAGCGTTGGTCTCTTGGGTGTTGTGGCGTTAAGAACATGTAAACGGCTTCTCATTGAGAGCAATCCTGGGACCATTGTGGTGGAAGAACCCTGGAACATCGCCGAAGTGATAGCAGTAGCTGATTTGTTGACAGAAGTTTTCACAGATGATGTTAACAACGGTCCAGATGTCAGGAAGACATTTTCCGGTAGTAAAAGGGTTTTATTGTTGCTCACTTGTGAACTAAAAGTGATGCTGTTTGTCACAATCGGAGTACTGCTTATCCGTTGGCCCAACGAAGTGGAGGTCAGGGTGGATGATGCTGGACTTATTTGGAGCATAGTTGTTGTTGAAGCCATAGTGGAGGACATCGAAGATTTGACCCCAGTGGATGAAGAGGTCAATGTAATCTTGGGAATTGACGATCCTTGAATTGCTACTGGATTGGTGAATGGCATGAAATCCCTTGCACTTGGCACGAAAAGTTCATTCTTCACCTCCGACGTATTCGTTGCATTGCTGCTTGAAACAGACGCTGATGACGTGGTTTGAGTCGAAAGTGTTGAACTGGGTTTCGGAGTCACTGGCCGTTCCGTTGGTTCCGGGGTTGTGAATGGGAAAAAATCTCTTGCTTTGGGACCAAGAATCAGATCAGGGACCAAAGGAATGGACGCAAGCGTTGGGATGCTGGTTGCCTTCGAAGCTGGTTTATTTGGTACGGGTGGATTCGGAAGAGCGGTTTTGGTCTGTGCCGGGTGGATGATTTGTCTAAAACGTATCGAGGTCACTGGATCAATCAAAGCACATAACCATATAAGAATTGTGTTGCATACTTTCCACATTCCACATTGAAGAAGTAATCACAGACCAGCGTTTCTTGGTTGAAAACGGTCAAATTAGAACATAGGTAACTGGAAAACGTCCCGTCGTTACTGCACCTAAAGAACATCATCTGGCTGTGTGAGTTTCCATCTTGAAGCGTTTGGCGAATGCTACTGAACTTCTTTTTCATCATTTCATTTATCTCACCGATGAAAGACCTGGCATCGGGTAATAATATCCGCGTGATACGAAAAGTCAGGCTTCTCATTGCAGCTGAAGTTTGTTTTGGGAATCCCAGCATAAATCGGATAGTCCACTCCAGGAATCGCATTTCTGAGAGCGTGGTTTGCAAATTCAGCGTCTTTCGGAATGATAGTATTGAAAACATGTTCAGCGGCAATATCCCCAAAAATCCCACAAGCTATCACCACAATCAAAAACTGCATTCTTTTAGTCGGTACTTTGTTTTGCCGTCATAAAGATCGGAACTAAGAAGCTCAAGAAAGCGCGGCATTTCGATATGAAGTGGATTTCTATTCATGCTTTGTGCAGAGTTCATTTCGCTCTTTTGTGAGGAACGAAGGGAATGACCTTCGAAGCGAGGTGTTAAACGATCAGTCAGAGTAAAGTGTTGCTGTTGGCGAGTCTTGTCACATCAAATCCGCATGAAAACAAAGTCTGCACTTAATTGAATCTTATTCATACTGGTGATCCTGCATTCACTGTTCATCACAGGCCACTTTGAAAGCAGCCACCCGTGGAGCCACTTGATAAATCGCGTCACAACAAACAGATTCTACCAAACAAAAAATGACTCGTTGTCGCGTGCGAACGAACTTTCAACTATCAAATTTTTGGGAGCACGAGACAACCCGTGTGAGTGATGTTTTGATCTTCTGGATCATCGCATCCTCTTTCAGACAACCAGCCCCTATCTTTTCGCATTGTGATAGTTCATTACATTCCGATTCATTAATTTGATCTTTTTAATCCCGGTCCTTTTCTGTCACGGCATTTTTCCACATTAGTACTTGAAACACGCAAATAAAACCTGTTTCAAAAATGAATATTTTATGATCTCAAAGAAGCAGTTACGTAGAACCCGGAATGCTGGAGGCCAAAACGTGAAATCAGCTGTCTTACCATTCTGCTGTTCGATGACCTCTTCATAATAAACGGCTAATACAGAACTGACAACAAAATACTCTATAACCAACCATTACTCTCGTTATCGAATTAATTTGAATTATTGGGCCAGGTAACCACAAACATTCGTACCATACCGCTTTCATCATCAATCGAATTTGAGTGCTGTAACAATGTCTGACATCATAGCGTGTAAGAAGTAAGATTGACTAAAAGTTACGAGCAGTACTGTATCAAAAACCCAATATAACGACGATAAAAAAGAAACAAGATTCAGTTCTTACCAGAGTTCCGTTCTTTCTTCAAAATGAAAGCTTCAGTTATCCTTGTAGCCGGTCTTATTGGTAAGGCACCTGCAGTTTGACCTGAATGTAAACTTTCATCATGCTGTTCTAATTTCAAGGTATCGCTCACGCCAACTGGGGTGGTGGAGGTGGCGGATATGGTGGTGGATTCGGTGGGGGGTTCGGAGGATTCGGTGGTTTTGGGGGTCTTGGTTTAGGCCTGGGATTCGGGGGTTTCGGGTTCCCAGGGTTCTTGGGTCCCTGGGGATTTGGGGGATTCGGTGGATTTCCGTTCATTGATCCACTTGGAGCAGCTCTGTTCGGTGGAGGTGGATTTGGAGGTGGAGGCTACGGAGGTGGTGGCCATGAAGGTGGAGGCTATGCTGGAGGTCAAGGAGGTTACGGAGGTGGAAATGGTGGACACGGTGGATATGGTGGAAATGGTGGAGGTCATCAAGAAAGCGGTGGATACGGTGGGGGAAGTCACAGTGGTGGATACGGAGGAGCCAAACAAGAAAGCAGCTACGGTGGAGGTGGAGATAATTATGGATCAGGCCGAGCGGCATTACCTGCTGGGGATAGTCTTGACGAGCGATCTGCCCCTGCCGTGCAGTCAGCATCGAAAAACGCAACAGCACCTGGGAAAATGGCGTCCACTTCGATCTCCTCGATTGCCAAGAATCTCACGAGTAACACCTCCATGTAAGGCTGGCGAGATTTTGCACATCGTGTCTTTGCTCTTTTGTGGGTCATACTTTCAGATTTAATGCGTTTTTTTTACATTTTTGGGGCTTCTGACGTATCGGTAGTTCGTGATAGCTTTTTTATGAAAGATTGCCAAATTGACTTTTTGTCAGGGCAACAATGAACAAAAGAACATGTTGTTATGCATGAAAACTTCACAGGGTAGTACGTTTTGTGATCTCTTAGGTGCGTCGCACTTCAGGTAAACGCAAAAAATATCCACAGCTACCGCTGCGGTATAGCCGCCTTACTGAAAGTGAGTAAGTGTTTACACCTTTCCTTTGTTCTTCTTCCAAGAGTATAGGAGATACAATCAGAGCAATCATCTGTATTGTTTCGATAAAATGTTATGGCAATCTTTTCATCTTTAGACCAGTATTTATGATCGCAACCGACACTGTGCGAACAGTCATAGTGAAAATAAAACTCTGCCGCACATTTGTCTTACATGTGGCGAGGCGGAGCCTGCCGGACCGATCGGAACACACAATGTACGTCGAAAATGTATGTTTTGGAACGATGTACAGTAAAGGCCTTATCTCTGATTTCATAACATTTGGCTGTCTTTTGAGCGAACGGGTCGAGGAAGAATAAAATAATCAGAATTCCGAGCCACTGTAGTTAAAAATTTGACCAATTTCGAAATTTGCGTTGAATGCAGGTTGAATGCATTACGAGGTAAAAGTCCAAATGTGCCTCGTCGGTTTTAAAGCGCCTGGCACAAAATCAGGAAAACGAAGTAATCAAGCGTCAATCAGGGCACCAGCTTGTCAGCAGGATGGCAGGATGTTAAGATCCGCGATGACTAGAGAGCAAAATGAAAACACGGTGATTCTTGTTTACATAGAGAAGAGCCTTATCAATTATCATATCTCACGAAGGAACCGAAATGATCCTGTATACTTACGCCGATGAAAAATAAAATAAGGTTTGTTTTTTTCTGAGATTTTTATTTTGTGTTGGAAAATTGTGCCACAATTTTATATTTCGTGGCTGAATGGAGTTTGTGCATTGGAGAAGCAGCATGTAGTTAAATTCCGTGTAAAAAATGCAGAGCGTGAAGGAAGTAAAACAACACCAGGCGAAATGAAACACTAGCTGCTATGAGCCGAGCGGGTGCTGAATTAGCCACTGAGCGAGAGTTTGTGCCAGGCGCTTAAAAACCGACCAAGCACATTTGGATTTTTACCTCGTACCATAGTTGGGCGGAGACTTGATTATCCCATTCCCCCACGATCCCCAGGCCCCCGGAGCACCAATAATCACCACTGCCGAGAAGGAATTAGCTGTTAACCACAAAGTGTTTACACATAACATTCTCACATGCGGTTGGTGCCACAGACTTACAGACTTACTCTATATGTTGTCGGTCACGCTTCCACTGCGCCAAGCAGAGAAAAGTTATGCCCCGACCGCCTGAACCGGTAAGCCCCGATGACCAAATCACTGCCACTTTTCCACCAAATTAAAGAGTTTTCTCCTCTTTTCTTCCCTTTTTTTCGCTCCAGGGCCCGTAATCAACCGCCTCATTGGTGAGGCAGTGATCACCGCAAAAATCCTATCTTATGCACTTCTTGGTTTTCAAACCTGGATTTCCGCGTTCCCGAGTTTTGCTTGTAAGCCGGATGCGCAATGACTCCGGGTTAGGAAAATCACAATCTAGAAGCAAAACAAAAAGGGTCAGTATCTGCTCCTGTATGAATCCGAGTCGAAATAAGAAGCCACCAAAACCTATAACGTTCAACTTCGCAGTATATTCATGATATATCATATGTTGTTTTCGTTCTAGCGCTTTCATTAGCCACATGTGCAAGGAGAGCTTCTAATTTTTATTCTGGTTGCATATCATGATTTATGTTTTTATTCTCTTCTTGGCCGCAACGCAGGGCGTCGAGATCGACATCATGGTAATGAGTGTATATCATCCAACAGGTGTTAACTCACTAGTCTACACCCAGCCAGCATACGAGCTGGCTGTGGATGAGCTGAATGAGCGCTACAATGGCAGCATGAAGTTTAACCTGTTGACCATCTACGACAAAAGTCATCGCACATGCCTCGATTTCGATGACAATTACGAGCATCTATTGACCCGGTGGTATTACCGTCAGCAAAGATCTCCTAGCGAGGCTGTATCGGTTTTGGTTAACCCAGGTACGCACTCGAAACCCAGCTGCCGGTCATGCATCTGGCTCCTGCAAAAGTGTTGACTTTCTCTCTCCCTTTGACAAAAATATTGACTTTCTCTCTGCCTTTGGAAAACTTGTGGACATTAAACAAGTCGACTATTTTGCCGGCTCCTGCTGCCGGCAGAACTGTTGACTACAGTTCTCCCAGAATTTTCTGACAAACTAAGCACCGCCTTTCATGTTAAGCCTATTGGAGGCGGTCCTTGGTTTGCCAGAGAATTCCTGGGAGAACTGTACTTGAATCAACAGTCAACAAGTCAACACTTTTGCCGGCTACAGAGGACGAACGTGCTCAGTGATAATATACTAACTCTTCGTCGATATTTGTTTTTATGATTCTGAAATTGCAGGTTGCGTTGTGCCGCACTTGATAAACAATTATGCGAGACGGTGGAATCAGTTCTACATGTCGACGTAAGCAGTTCAAGCCTCCCGGATTGTGAATGCTCAGGGCGATGTACCGTATTTCCAGTTGAAGAATTTGTCTTCGCAGGATAACAGCCAATGGTCAGTTCACTGGATGAGCTTTGCGACCCACATGGATCTCAGTTGCCTACGTGGTTTTCAATGGCTATGTAGACTTTTCCGTGCAAGTCATGGCTCAGTCCAACTGGACGACAGTGTTCATCGTCAGCGAGGTGAACAGTGCACCAATAAACGAAGCGGTGGCAGTTGCTGTGCTAGCCAGCACGAAAAAGCGAAAATGGCCCACGTACTTACGCCTCTTTGAGTCGGTGCCTAATGTCAAGACGAATTATAGCGCTATACTGAAAGAATTCACATCAATTAGCCGAGGTAAAACGTGTATGGTCCATGGTCATTACAGTGGCTGCTCAATCAAATTTCATTTGAAAAACGAAGCGCTGATTCTGCAGTGTTATTTTTCTACGGATCCAGTGATGCTGCCAGATCATTGATGGTGAGTACCAGTATCGAATGACGAAATAAACCGTAACACTTACTCAGGCCTTTCGCCGGGCTTAACGCAGTACAAAAAGTGCTTCCAGGTTGAAGCATCGATCCTGAATCTGACAAACGGAGAACATGTGAGTGTCCGATGAGTGTTTCGATTTTTTTTCACTTGACGTTCCAACCTCACAGGTGTATTTTTCAATGGAGCCTACGACTGACATGCCGCAGTATTATGGAAACTTTAGTTGGTATTATCCTGCTGATTCGAAAAATAAGAACCAGGTGCCTAGCGAACCTTCCTTTCCATGAGCAACACACCCAGTAGTAATAGTTTCGTAATTTTTGCATTAGATTGCTCGGAAAGCATTTCGTTCTCAATTCATCATTCATCCAACAACTGACAACAACTCATCAACCAACCGTCTAGTCAGCCAGTACCTTCGGCAGCGTTCTCGGGAGAACTTTAATGTCTCGTACCCAGATGATGGAAGGGTGGGTGTCCTCAAGACCGTGACGACTTAAGTGTGATCTGAGAGTAACAATGCGATTTTTTAACAGGTATCTTTATTAAAAGCTGGGTACTTGGGTTTATCTGCTTTGGGGGAGGTACAAATAATCAATCCTATTACAGTTGCATTGTTTTGCTGAAACGTTGATTTCATGAGGTTTTCCAAGAGATGCTCGAAGCGAGAGAGGACCTGAATGACGGCACGGCCATAGCTGATCGTTTTCTTAACCGAACATACGAAACGAAGATTGGTCCCCTTACAATTGACTCCTCTGGTCTGTGTACGGCAGCTTACAGCTTGTCGACTTATGATAATGAAGGAAGGCGGACAGTAAGCATCCGCCGTTTAACAGCGCTTTCTTTACAGAAAGGTTTTTTTCTAGGTGTTTGCCGCTCAATCCGAAGACAAGCAGGTCATCGTCATCTCAAACTCAACTCCATCTTGGGTTGGACCAATCTGGCCGCCCCCCAACGAACCATTCTGTGGCTTCAACGGTCTGAAAAGCAGCTGTACAGAAAAAAGTAAGTTGTATCCAACTGCCGATCTAATGGCACGGCACTTGTGTTTGTCGTAGCGGGATTGCTAGAGGACGGAGCAGCGAGAGCCGCAGTTGTGATTGGTCTAATCTGTCTCTTCATCGGCGGTTTAGTTTTTGTCAGGTGGGAGCATCTCTTGCTAATTTAACAATTGGCGTAGCAAGGAAAAACTATTTTATAGAGTCGGCATGCGCTGGTATCTTATTTCTGCAAGCTGGTGGGCGCTGTCTTCACTGGATATCCAAGGATTCTCGACCACTGCACACTTATCCGACGAAGTAGGCAGTATATGAACATGCGATTGCAACGTCAATGCTGGTTCAAATCCAAATTCAAAAGCAGTTTCATTTCAGAAAGACAAATGGGGAAAGGTGATACTTCCTGGGGTTTCTTTTCAATCGCTCTACTGTAGATATTTTTGGCACAGTTTTTGACATGTAATGGGTTTTACGGAACAAATACCTTGTAAAGTTTTCGATCATTTTTCGATCGTTGTTTTTTGTCCATACTCCAGACTATTGGAACTTATGACAGAATAATCTGTGAGCGGGCTGCAAGCAAGAATGAGGAATCTCTGAATATCAGTGCTCGTGTCTGTTTGGTCAGTTTCCAGTTTTAGTTCTCATGGTTACACAATATTGTGGTCCGAAGGTATTGCGGTTTTGTGGCGCCACCATAACAGTAGAAGCGACTGTAGTTTTGTTGAACCTCTTTACAAAGGTGTGAGTTCCGATAAAATTTGACAAATGTTCTTTCTGTGAGTAGGCGGTAGCTGTCACAGAAGATTCGAATTGCTAAATCGACAATCTTGGCAGCCGGTCTGCAAAAAGTCTGCAAAATTTACACACACAAGTCTGTAAAATTTACACACGAACATCCAGATTTTCTGCGTGTACAATGTGTACCGTGCTCAGTACCTGACCACGCTCATAATTAATGCAGTCATCTCTGTATGCATACACATGCAGTACATGAAACGATAGCGCCATGTCGATAAGATAAAGAACCGATCCAGAAGGAGAGCACTGTTTTCGTTCGTGTTGGACGTAACTAGTTTGCTTGGTAATCTTGGGTGTTCTGATTAACAAGAATACTGGCAGAACTGTTTAATCCAGGATTATTCCTAAAACATGGTTATCGAAGAGCATTCCAAATCCAAAAGTGGAATTCGGTTTAACAAGTTCAGCTTATTCTTGCTCGGATTGTGCATCATAACAGCTGTATCAGCCGCAGTTGCTTTGGCGATCCTCTTCACGGAGCAGAACACTGAGATCAAGAGTCTACAGAGCATAATCACAAACCTTAACCAAAGCACAACCAGGATACCCCAGATTCCGACAAAAGCTACCGCTTTGCCTTCGCTTTTACCAGAAATCTTTACCACGGGCTCGCCAGCGATCCCTGAGAACGCAACATATCGCCTTCCTAAATCAATCATTCCGACTCACTACGATTTGTTTCTTGAAGTTCATCTTCCGCATCCTGATGTCGCTACTGACGCATCGCTTGACTTCACGACAGCAGGTTCGGTTTCAATTTATTTTCGAGTAGCTGAAGCAACAGACACAATCATCCTGCATGCCTGGGACTTAAAAATATGGGGTGGTTCTCTGGCTCGAGGACCTCAGTCAATCACGATCCAGTCCATGTCTCAAGACGAAAAACGAAACCTCTGGATTATCAAAACCGAGAAACAGTTGGAAGGTGGAGATGGGTATGTGCTTGCGCTTGCTTTTGATGGCAAGCTTGTCACCGACAACAGAGGTTTTTACCGAAGCAGCTATGTGATGAATAATGAGACAAGGTCAGTCGGTTCACAGTTAGCCACATCTTCCTGTAACTTCAATATTCAACAGGTGGTTAGCAGTGACGCAATTCCAAGCCTACAAAGCACGACGTGCGTTTCCTTGTTTTGATGAACCCGAATTCCGCGCGACTTTTGATGTCACTTTGAAGCATCTGGATGTCTTCAATGCGACATTCAGTGTACGAAAAGTTAATTCTAGCCAGTATGAGGTTGGGTCTACGTGGAAATATACCCAATTCGAACGAACTCAGAGGATGCCAACATATTTACTCGCTTTTCTGGTCAGTGACTTTGCCAAAGATGACGAACCGATAAATGATCAATTACAGGTAAGCATGTAATTTTTATTTTGCGTATGTAATCTGACAGGATTCTTTTCTCGCAAGTTCGGTGTAATCTCAAGGAGAAATGCCATTGGTGATACATTGTTTGCTAAGCAAGCTGGTCTGAACATGACTGTGTATATGGGACAGATAATGAATCTCACCTATGAAGAATTCAACGATAATCTGGGTTCGTACCGAAGCAACGCGAGGATCAACCGCATTTCACGAATTCTTATCTTTACAGACATGGTTGCCGTACCTGATTTTGATGCCGGTGCAATGGAGAACTGGGGCCTGATTGTCTACCGTGAAGTTCTCATGTTGTACCGGGACGGAATATCATCGGCGGAAGATAAGAAACAAATCGGACGTGTTGTGGCACATGAGCTTGCACACCAAGTACGTTAGCTGTATGCTGCTCACTTGTATGACTCAACTGTGATTAATTTTCAGTGGTTTGGAAATGCAGTGACATGTTCTTGGTGGTCAGAAGCCTTTCTTAATGAAGGCTTTGCGACATTTTTCGAGTATCCCGTGACTGACCACTTCAGTCCTGAGTGGAGAATGGTAACATAAATTAATCCAAAGGAGTTGATTTTGCAAACATAATTTTTTGGGGCAGTGGGATATTTTCACTCTGACAGAAACGCGCGTCGCTTATGAAGCTGACTCCTACACCACATCACTTCCATTGTATAAACCAGACGTCGAAACAACTGCTCAGATTGATGATATGTTCGGACGACACTCTTACCAAAAGGTCACGGTCCCCGTTGATAATTGCTCCAGTTGTCAACGAATATTTTTCCAGGGTGCCGCTGTTTTGCGGATGATCGACCATTTCATGGGCAGGGACAATTTTTATTCCGCATTGCAGAAGTATCTGGCCAAACAGAAGTTAACAGGCCCAACCACCCATCAAATTCTGCTTCAAGCCTTTACTGATCAAATGGCCCTGACGAAAGCGAAAGAGGACTTGAGCGAAAGATTTGGCGCATGGATTACTGAACCAGGTTTTCCGCTAGTCACAGTGAGCAGACACTACCAAGTGTACCTTTCGTTCCATCAAGAGAGATTTTTGCTCGACGAAACAAATACGTCAAGCGCACTCTTATGGCATATTCCGATCACGGTTGCAGCCTCGGAAGGAAGTGTCGTGACCGACAGATTCTGGATGAGCGAAAGAAACCGTAAGCGTAACAAATCAAAGCGCATTCTTGGTAACCAGTCTCGAAATTCTAGTGACCAGATTCCTACTTCCACCAGAAGCATCGTGGTACCTGTTGAATGTCGGCCATTTTGGTTACTACAGAGTTAATTATGACGTTGAGAACTGGCAGAAACTTATTGAGCAACTGAAAGAGGACCACATAGTGAGAGCACTGAAAAGAACACCTTTGCATCCTGTTTCAATTTTTATTTTCAGGTCATTGACCTTTCGACCAGAACTCAGCTGGTCGACGATTCATTCATTCTCGCAAGGTACGCACAAAACCATTTGCGATGATTCGATAACACTGAACCAGCTTGGCGCCGTTCTTAGGAAGGGTACGCTCTCCTATGACATACCTATGAACCTGACTCGTTACTTGGCTAACGAAGTGGCGTACCCACCGTGGGTTGCTGGACTTGATGCTCTGGCGTATATTTCATCGATGATTGATATCGAGACTGTCAAGCCGTATATGCAGCAGTTACTTGATGGTGTATACGTTGATACACTGTGGAACACTGACGACGTTTGGCAAGATGACGTTATTGAGGATTATACCGCACTGTAGGATGGAGGGGTACCGTATGGTGGCTCACGTGATGTACTGAGTGGGCTTTTTCCAGATCACTTGGAATCACGTGGATTGAAAATGCGTGTTTCTACAACATCAGCACGTGTCAGGCCGATGCTGGACTGTATTTTAGTGAATGGCGAAATTCGAAAATAAAGAAGTAAGCTCAGATCTCGAAATGGTTCAGCCAGCTAATTTTGTCTCTTTCCAGAATCAATCCACATCTAATGAAGCAAATTTACTGTTACGGTATCCGTAACGGTAACCGGGAAGACTTTGAATATCTACTGGCACAATACGAGATCAATGAAGTTCACAGCGCGAAGCTGTCTGCTCTTCGTGGTCTTGCATGTAGCGGTGACATCTCTCTGGTGGAGAGGTATAAAATACCCCATGTATTTAATTCTCGGTGATTTTTTGCGTCTCTTTTCAGACTACTGAATTTGACGCTCGACACCACCATCATACGTTCACAAGACAGTTCTTACGTTTTTCAGTATTTGTCCAAATTTCCACTTGGAGCCAACGTGGCATGGAATTTCTTGAAAATTAACTGGGATGTTCTCACTCGAAGGTGATTGCAATACTCACACAACCGTCACTTGTGTCGATGATCGATTAATATTGTACAGGGACGCTATGCTCATAGCAGTGACAAAAGACTTCAACACGGAGGAACAACTGAAAGATGTGAGTTGAACATCGGACATTTTCAAGAAAGTTTGAACATTTAAACAACATGATGAACATAAAAAGCCACCACAGTCTCTCACATTACCATGTTCGTTCTAGGTTGAGGATTTTTCTTCACGTTTCACGCAAGATATTGCTGAAAAACTGACCTTTGAAAGCACTTTGAGGAAGATTCGTTCAAATATACGGTGGATGGAGAAATATTCCTCGCAAGTGATAACATCTCTTTCTTCCTCTTTACTTTGATTATGGTTGACTCGATCTCGCTACCTCTGTTTCTGTTTTTCCAGCTGTAGTTCAGAAGCATGCATAAATCTGACTAAACCTTGTTTGGTTTTGTACCTTGATGCTATATGAAATGTTTGAGTTGGAATAAAAGTGCTCTCAATTCTCAAGTCCTGGCGAACCGCAAGGCCGGCCAAGTTTCCATTTTCTAACGAACAAAGTATCTTCCTGTTTCTTATTGCGAACGGGATTTGGAAGTTCCGCGTGCTTTTTAACTTGTTAGCGGTCTCGTCATCGAGAAAATCGTAACTTTAGAATATATCTAAATGATTTTTACACCAAAGCTCATCAAAGCTGTTTAAAGTTATTCTGTCCACTGTTGAAAATTAAGAATTTCATTCTGAGAAAGCTGTTCAAGTATTCTGCGTCACCAGAATTGCTTTGATCGTAGACACCGGTCTGGAACTTCGAGAGAAATTTTCGATGTAGATTGGAGAGGAAAGATTGTCAGCCACGCATACAGTACAAATGGTACAACGCTTTCTTTGGTGAAATAGGGAGTGACTAAGTAGGTCTCGAATGAGGATATGTAATTATCATTCTTGTAGCGATGGCCGCTTTTACACCCCGTTATGTAGTTGTCTTGACGTCGGAACTCGAAAGTGAACTCGAATTATTTGGCAGAATACAGGCCATCGTTCAATATGGAACACCCAACGATTATGTACTAAGCAGAAAATGATTTCATGAATACATGTGAAGCTGAATCTCAGTAAACATGTGAACAGAACTAGCAATGAAACACGCTGATTAGACTCTCGGTGAGGTTAATGCGAGAATGCAAAAAAGACACAATGTAAACAAAAATTGCTACACTCCATGCTAGCTTGAATGTAGGAGCTAAATCTCGATTATAAAATAGCAGGGAAGTGGACATCACAGTATATCACTAATAGGTCACTAGAAAAGTAATGATAAAATTAGACTTAGACGAGAAGAAAACAGCGAGCTTACGGGTTTCACGGGGTACAGAAAAGCTTCAGCTCGATCGGTCCCGACGGAATTCTGGGCGGTGCAAATGTAGTTCCCCATATCATTGTGCCAGCTTAAGTCGAAGATCTGCAGGTCACCATTGTCCAAAATCTGTGAATAACAAGGCTGAAACTACTGTTTTGCGCAACAAAAGTCTTGGCTGCTGAATCGGCCGAGCCGCAGATGGCCGACATTTAATTTTACTTAAATCTTGCGGCAAAATGCTTTTCACCTTGTGTTTTTTATTGCCGAACGGAATGCGGCTTATCTGGCCAACCAGTTCTGGTTCCCCGTGTTGAACTTCCCATGTAATTGTAGGAAGTGGGTTGCCTATAGCACGGCAGAAAAGCGTAGCCACAGTTCCTTGTTTTTGCAAAGTGTTGCGACTCCACATCAAGATTCTGGGCGAGTTTGAGTCTATCAATAACCGCTCCTCACACCTTGCGCGATTGACGTGCCCAATTCGACTAAGGTGACCTGCATATCAAATCAATTATAATCAAGGCCACCCTCAAACGCTCACGTGCAGACGTTTGTGCTGTGTAGAAGTCTCAGTATGAGTATGCCGTACAACAAGATTCCCACGTGCTATCGCTACACTCTAACGAATCATCAACACAATTACCTGGCAGCAGAACAATATTTGTGTCGGCGACAATCCGGGTAAATTTAGTCTCGGCAATACAACTGTATAGACCGAGGTCAGCTGGTGTGATGCAATCAATGTATAGCACACTTTTGGTCGAACTGGTCACAACAGTCACATTGCCCAACCACTTTAGCTCTTCGCTATCAACGGCCGAAACAATTTGACCTTTATGCTGCCAATAAACAGTTGGCGCTGGTCCGTTGATGCTGGCTGCTTCACAGATTATGGATATAGATTGGTGGAGAATAACTTCCTGGAGAACTGGAGGTTTGGGCTTATTGAAAGCCAGACTGCTCGTTTTGGCTGAATGAGCAAAAAAAAACACAGTGTGAAGGTACTACCAGAAAAGATCATTGAATTAGTCTGTGTGAAATGAATCGAACTGAATGTCTGATTTTAAAAATACTTCGACTATGTTTACTGAACTGAATTTCAAAACACACACACGCGAGTAATGGTGACAGTGGCATCGCAGCAAGTTTTGTAAAAAAATCTAGTATCCGGAAAAAAACGACAAAAACAGTGAATATGTTGCAACCTGAGTGTTAGGGACGGGGTATTCCCCACCAAGGATTGACCAATACTTACGTTTCCAACCTCGTAAAAATGATTTACCTTTCACTCCACTAAGGGTGACTCTAGCAGTCACTCTCACGGGCTCTGCAGCGGCGAGCAGCACGCAGCTGATGAAGAGGGATAGTGCCTGGTGAAAGGTCACGTGAAAAAACATTATGGTATGTATTGAGACAATAAAAGAGGCCTCTCGACTCAAAGAAACAAATCGCGAAACTGTTATGCTTAAGGTGTGCGCTGGGATTTTTATATTCCGGTCTTTGATTGCTACTTCTGCATACAGCGTTTACGGGGAGTTACCTCAGGCCAGTGATCAGACACTAATGTTCACGATTTCATGTAGACGTTCCCAAAAGGCGGAACAACAAACGAGCGGGCATGTGATCTCAATTCAGCAACTCGCATGTTGCGTACCATAGCCAGGAGTTAGCTGATAATCGCATTTGTGTTGGAGACGGCAATTCCCCGTATGGGGCATTGTCGCCGAGGTAATAATAATGTTCTTACTAGAATCAAAAATAGCATTCCAACAACCTGGGTGAAAGGTCTGAAATTAGACTCTTTATTCATTCGGATGAAGATTTTGCATGTCACAGGCTTTCATCAGACCGCGATGATGCCACGCCACTGTTAGAAGCTACAAAATGGTGAAAATATTCGGAGTCAGACAATCCAAAAACACCGGCAATAAAGTGGTCAATATTTATGCTGATTATTGTCACACAAACCGAGAATGGCTGCGGGTGAGCTCACTGTGTTTTTTCAACCATTCCAGACACGACATAATGTTTTGAAGAACAACAGACCAAACAGCGATTTCATTATGTGGAGTTATGCAAAGGTAATGAGTTTTGAACTGTATGTCTACTGTAAAGCAAGAGTGAGCCGACGCCATAACGTCAAAAAAAATTGAGTTTGTGAGTTTCAGTCGAAATCCGTATCCATCCTCCTCAGAAATGAACGCTGTGGATTTCTCTTGTATGTTGTGCATTTCGGCGATATTACACCCGTTCACATCGAGTCAGAATTCACGTAAGTCAGACAACAACCCACCGCCTTGCATCCGGAATCCTGTGCTTTTAACGGTTTAGTCTGGAGCACCACGTTAACGTTCTAAGTTTGTCTGAAATCAGCTCTATCCAAAATATTTCAAATTCCTGTAGTTTCTTTAGCGATGCAACAACCATATGCAAAAAAACCATGATCTGATCATTAGACCATATTTTTGCTACATATTGATTTAAGGAGTTTGTTTTGTGTTTTTTGTTTTCCTCAGCACCTTCAAACAGAATGACGTGCAAACGACGTTTCGGAAATTCACATGCGCAGTGTTCAGCACGTTTTTTCCCGCAGAATGGGGACAAGTGTTGCTACCTTTAAGCTAATTCCTACATTTCAGAGTCACCTGATCTCGGAATCGCATTTTCTCCTGACAATACGAACATTATTGAAAGCCATCAGAACGATCTTTACGGCAAATCTTGGCGCCTGCTCCCTCATCAACGTAGTGAGACTCACGTGTGCACGACCCCTCGCTGTATACAACGAGGTAAATTTGATAGAATGGTGACAAATATTCATTAACTTTAAATTGTGATGATTACGACAGGTGAGGAAATGGTGGCAGCCATTGATTTCTCCATAGATCCCTGCCAGGATTTCTATCAGTTCGCATGTGGAAGCTGGATAAAAAGTGTGGAGCTGAACCCGGCAGAGAACTACCGCTCGGTGGTTGGAGATCTGGAGACGCGAATCAAAGTTCAACTACACCGTATGAAAATAAAAATGCAAGATGCCCCATGTTACGTCTGTTCTTTGTTACAGAGGCGTTGTTAACCGAAACAACAGAAGAGAGCACGGCAAAAATTACAGCCAAGTCATTTTACCGGCAATGCCTTGATACAGGTAAAAACCGAACTCCGCCATACTTTTCAGGTCATGAAAAGATTGAATCTGCATTGTCGGGATTAACTGTAATTAGCGATAAACTTGTGACTGCAGTTTTGCCCATTTTAAACAGTGTCATCTCGTTTTCTTAACCTCAGATGGCCTTTATGCCAGCTGATCTGGGGTATTCTTTTCCATGACTTGCGAGACGCCGTGGTGTATTCCTATTATGAATCCTATTTCAGACATTACAATGATGGATGTTTCCCCCATAATAATTGGTATCTTATAGAGCTTCTACGAACACTCATCGTTCCAGAAACTATTCATCCAATTCGCCCAGTTAACTGTTCTCTTGATTTCAGGTCTGGCGGATTCGATTGGTATGCAGCCTCTGTTGTCATTGCTGGATAATGTAATTGGCGGTTGGCCGGTCATGACACCCAACTGGAATTCCGATAATTTTGATTTGATCGAAGCGTTGATAAGTGCTCGAAAACTGGGGATCAGCCCTTTCGTCATTGATTATGCAGTTAGGCCTGACCCCACCAACGCTTCCCAAAACGTGATTTTTATCATGCCATCTGATGGATTTGGGAAGGACATCATGTCCACCACGAATGGAGCACGTTTCATCCGAACCTATCCTCAATTAATGGAAGACGCGGCTCGTTATCTCAGCAATAATTTGACCAGTCTAAATCTCACGCAATTGAGAACGGATATTGATGAGGTTTACAAACTGCAAGTTTTCTTGACCGATGTAAGTAATATTGAATATGGGACATAACTTTAATATAGCCTCTTTGTCAGATATCGAGATCAACCGCTGAAACAAGAGAGTCCAATGACTTCCAAAGCATGACCTTCGCCGATTTTCGCTCATCTTACTTTTCACACTCGGAATTGTCACGTGGTCTAGGGGACTATCTCCGATCCGGGTTCGAAGGATATGATATCCGGAATGGGACTCAGATCTTCGTAGCGTCGCCAATCATATTTCCGTTGATTGATGCAAAACTAGTAGAACTGAGAAACAGAAGCTCCGCGGAGTCGAAAAGAATATTCGCCAATTTCATTGGCTGGCAGATTATCAGCTCGTTTGCCGCAACATTGTCTCCGTCGTTCTGGCAAATGTTTCGGAAGCAAGATCAGATTGTGATGGGGACAACGGAAGACTTACCAAAGTGGATGGAGTGTATTGCGATTGTGACAAACTTCATGCCGGTCGCGGTGGGGTCGATGTACATAGACCATTATGTCGACCCACGGTCAAAAGATATGGTGAGTTTTTGGGAGATTACAACAGAAATAAGGTAACAAATGAACCGCATCACTATTCGCAGCGTGTTGCTTATTGCGAACTTGAGTTTACTCGCATCTCTTTTAGCTTTCAGTAACTGGTGCCTCCTTCTGGTTCATTGCTTTGCTTCTGCTTAACAGGTGGGCGAAATAATTGCGGATATTCAATGCGAATTCAAGTCCATGATTTTATCATCTGACTGGATGGACGAGGAAACCAAGAACTACGCGATTAGAAAGAGTAATGCAATGCTTTTTTATGTTCTTTACCCAAATGGATCGCGGCTGTACGATACTTCGTTGGATCAAAGATACGCTCAGGTTCGAATCTTCCAGGGCTATGCGCAGATGCTGTCATCATTGACTAGTAATCAGATACTTCAATTATCAGCTAAACATCGGTGAGAGCTTTTTTGCCACCGTCGGTGACTGGACTGCGAGGATCGCAAGAGCCACAGTGGCACAAGTCGGGACGATCAATGAACGAGAAAATCATTTCGCAGACATGGATGCTTCTTCTAGCAATGGTTTCTATAACCCGGCCAACAATTATCTTGGTAAGAATTCTAAGAATTTGTAGATAACTCCATTCTCGCCAAACTCCGTTCAACCGTTTCACAAATGATCAGTGTTTAAGATACTCATTTGACCTCAGATGAGTTGTGGTCACGGTAACTGAGACAGGTTCTTGCTGATGATCGTGTAAATTCTATTCTTGGTGCAAATTGCAGCTGTGCTGGCCGGAATAGCGCAGCCCCCTTACTTTGATGCGCTACTCCCTGGATACTCCAACTATGGTGGGCTTGGATGGGTAGTGGGGCATGAAATTTCACATGGGTTCGACAACATTGGTAACAATATGGAAATCAGCAGCCGACATTGATGGTTACGTTTCTGTATGTGTATTATCCAGGTTCTCAACGTGATGTGGAAGGACGTCTTTTTGATTGGTGGTCTGACGAATCCCGATCAAACTTTGAGCAGAAAGCTCAAGGTCTGTTATCCCAATACAACAACTTCCAGACCGCCTATGGTCCTGTGAACGGGAATCTAACCCTGACAGAGAATATTGCAGACAATGGAGGGCTCAAAGCTGCATTTCAAGTAACTTCTTGTTTGTGAGCTAAAGATTAACTTAGCGAGCATCCTTCTATTCGCGACAGGCTTTCCAGAGAAAGTTGTTTTGGAGAGACAAGAACAATTTGAGCCACCTATCGCTACCGGGTCTGGAGGGCTATAATCCACAACAGCTGTTTTTTCTGTCAGCCGCGCAGGTGCTGATAAATTCTTAGTGGTTGAGTTTTCATACACTGTATTCGTGTTGCTTTTTTACAGCTCTGGTGTGCTCATCTACGTGAGGATTTTGAGGAGCTGACCTTTCTTACTGACGTGCATAGTCCCAACAGAGTGCGGGTCAACGCTGTGCTCTCCAACATTCCAGAGTTTGCGTCCGCCTTCGAGTGTCCGCCTAATTCTACAATGAATCCCGAAACACGATTTGGGATATGGTGAAGCTAAAAAAATGTTTAGGATTACACCGACTTTCCAGGAATGACATCTCGATACTTGGCCGATTGTATGCTCAGCAAGTGGTGAAGAATCTTGATTTTTTAAGCTTGACGTGTTCCTCTGGGCCAACGACTACCTCAAAATGAAATGGAACAAAAACGAAGAACTTCTAGTGACCGTTATGTCCAAATTAAGAAGCCTCCGAATGTCCTTAACAAAAGCCTGCAGCCAAACCTTTAACTTACAAGGAGGGCTGCGTTAGGCCCCCTTTTCTGGTCAAAATCTGACACATCATTTTGTAGAAAAAGATGTGAGGAATAATAAGAAATCATAAAATTTGGCGGAGCTCATTTCACTGAAGTAATATGATTTATACCTACGGGTCATTTCCAAGGGAAATGAATGCCATTTCGCTTTGCGTGCAGTTGAATTTTATAAACTGTAAGTGAAGTAAGTAAGATCTAAGTCCTTTTGAACAAATTTTCAGAGATTTACAGATCCAGAGATTCAGAGAGAACTTAAAAACGAAATCACAATGCGTTGTAGAAATATAATGCGTTGTATTTGTGCATTTAGGGCGGAGTATAAATGGCTGACGTCACCCAGGTGACGTTACGGGACACACTCACAAACCGAACTCGAAAGTATAACATTCCGCAAAGCGAAATGAATTTGAAAACACGCCATTTTTGAGCATTTCACGTCATCGCACCCGTCTGGTTTAGCTACCTCTTGTGAACGGGTAATGCGATGACGCAAAATGCTCAAAAATGTTTTCAATTATATCATATTTCTTCAGTGAGATGAGCTTCGCCAAATTTTACGATTTCTTATTATTTCTCACATCTTTCTCTACAAAATGATGTAATGTTCTTCCCTACGAAATCTTGATCTGGATGTTACTACATTAGCATCAAACGCCTTGGCCGGCCATGTGACAATAAGTACTTCTGTTTTGCGTTGTTTCTCCTAAAAAAATTCGAAAGGACACACGGAATAGTTTTATGCGAACTTGTATTAGCTGGGTAGATGTCTGAATATCTTTTTTTGATTGGTTCCTGTCAGCATTCGTATCGTTCATCAAATAGGACAATTGACTATGGGACAACGAGCTAGAATTTTAGAAATAACACCAGCAATACGTACTCTTGTCACAAGCTGTCCCTATAAAACCAGGAGTGGATTAGACCAAGGTCCCAGTGAGGGGGAGGTCCGCTCCGCTTCTATTAGCGAAGCGGAAGCGTTTCCGCTTCCGCTTCGCTTTGCTTAGCGGAGCGAGAAAACCGGGGGGGGGGGGGAATCTCCCCTCTTCCCCGGAGGGGGAGGTTCTCCAGTGAGGGGGAGCTCCCTGGATCCCGGTATGGTTAGCCAACGCGGCCAAAAGTACACCCTCGCGCACGTACCCTCCCCTCCCTCCTCACACACACACACACAGCTCTGACCTCATGTGTCTCCTTTGTCTATGCAGTACCATGCAAAACTATCATGTTTTGGTTTCTTGCGTTTTAGCAGCTTCATGTTTTATTGGTTGACATCAAAGTAAGCAAGCTCATCATTTTGGAATATCAATATCCGGTGACGAGTGTGAAG